>VYZQ01044260.1:0-41581 GCA_013400655.1 Mystacornis crossleyi
GAAGAAGTTTTCCCAATATCCAAAATCTACCTTCCATCAGCTTCTCGGTTTCAAACTCAGCTTCTGGAATGCTGGGATTTCCCTTGTCTTTCCCTGACCTCCTGTCTCTGTTTATTGTTACCTTCCAAGCCAGCAGGAAAAATATTTGGCAAGATGGGATGGGAAATTTTGGGATTGCAGGGCTTTCCTGCCATTTTTACCTTAATATCCTTTATTCTTTCCTGGTGGATTGGGTGATGCCAAGCCAGAATTGCCAGATCCATGCACAATTCCCTTTTTCCTGTTTATTTTTGTGTTCTGACCTCCCTTCACAGAGCCAAAAACCCCCCTTTTCCTTCCCTTCAATCGCTTTTCCAACCTTGAATTTGGATGCAACCCTGGCATTAAGAGCCACAGGGAAACTGAGGCCGGGTTGGGAACATCCCGGGAATCTCTGCAGCTGGGATCCTTGGATTTGGCTCATCCATGGTTTTTGCTCATCCAGAATATCCCTGGAGATCTGTTCCACCTCAATCTCTCACCCTTCCCTTCCCATGGATTTGTTTTCCTCCCTAATTTTAGATCTGGGAGCTGTTCCTTTATTCAAAGCAGCTTTTCCTGCTGCTGTTCCTCAGTCAGATCCCAAGTTTTTGCCTGGGTCTCATCTCTCCATGGCCTAAATCCCTCCCACTTATCTTTTTTCCCCCCTGGAGAAAAACCTGGGAATATCTTGGAGTCAGGAAGATGCATCTTAACCCCAGCTCCATGTTATTTGAAGCTGTGCCTTTGGGATAATCCCACAAAAAATGCTGGTCAATGCTTTTTGGAGAGTGGAATTTTCCAGGGAAAAACTTCTCCTTGCCGCCAACCCCCCCCCCAAAAAAAAAAAAATTGGGGATCAGGCTGATTGTGGTATTTTTTGGGGATTAAAAATATTAGAATGGGTTGTTTCAAGTGTGTCATGGTAAAATATTTTGTAATTCCAGGGGAAAACTTCCTGCTGCTGCTCTGCCTGGTTTTTCCCAGTGTTTAGACTTAAACCTTGGATTTGGCAATTTCTTGGATTAGGAAGCTGAGATTCCTGCTGTGTTCCATTGCTTGGGATATGGAATATTTTGATTTGACTGAATTAAACCAGTGTAACATCAGATGAAAATTTCCTGGGTGGATTTTGTTTGGAGGATGAATCCCACATTCTTCCTTGTACTTTTGGTGTTGGAATTCCAACCCCATTTCCAGGTGTCAGGGCTTTCAGGCAGAGGAAAATGTCATTTCCCAGCAAAACGATGGGCTGCACACTTAGACAACAGCTCCAAAAACAATTCCGGGTTTCTGTGGGGGTTTTCCCACTTTCCTTTTAACAGGATTTTCTTTTCAGGATTTTTTTTCTGCATGTCCACTTAGGGATAGGAAAATAATCCCATGGAAATGTGATTAATGATCATTAAATGGATGAATTGGGTAGAAACACATCCCCGCTCCTTGGGAATCCCAGTTGGATCCTATAGTTGCTGTCCTGGGGATCTTGGACACCAAAATTCCTGGGTGGAAGTAAAAGGACTTCACATTCCAGAGGGTTTGGAGTTCTCCTGCCTGGAAAAAAGAAATTAATCCTTTCATATTCCTTCAGAAGGGATGTCAGGATTCTTTGTTTTTCCCTAGTATTATCTCAATTCCAGGAGTTTTCCAGAGGTTTGCTGGTTATCCCTGATTGTGGTAAATGGGAATATGGGAGGCACAGTCAGAAACCAGCCCAGAACTCCATAAGAAAATAAAATCCCCTGGGATTCTGCACCCAAAAGAGCCGGAGCTGAAGGAAGGGAGCACCTTCAGGATGTGTCCCTCACTCTGCGCTGTTATCCTGATGTCCTCTGGAGCCAAACCCGCTGAGGGAATGGAAAATAAGAGCCAGACCCTGCCTCAATTCCCAAGGATCGATCGGCACTGGCATTATTTCACTCCTTGGCAGAACAAATCCAATGGCTCTTCCCGGGACTGTCACAGAAAGTCCCCAAATGCAGGTGGGAGAAGGATCCTACGGATTCAATAAAACGAGCCCCGAAATCAGGATATTCTTTGAATGTTGATCATGAAAATCCTTCGGAAAATCTGGTTCCAGCGGAATGTCAGACCCCAGAACTTTTGTTTTTGGGGTCAGGGAAAACCTGGATTTATCCTTAGGGTATGGATAATTTTATTATTTCAGTGCAGGATGTGGAGCAGGATTTTTCCCACCTTCCGTCCTTAAAAATGAGGAAGAGACAAAGATTTAGGACAGATTTTCCCTCACCTGTGATGCTTGGGATTTATCCCAGGTTTTCACGTGCACGTTTATTATCCAGGGTGTGGGAACATGTGAAAAAAGAAAATCAGGATTTCTCTGCAGGAATTGCATATTTCTTATTAAAGGCTTTTTTTTCTGTCCCAAATTCCCTTCCCATGACCGCAGTTTAAAAGGAAGTGTTTTCCCGGCAGTGAATCCCTGCTTCTGCCAGTGTGGCTTTGATGGGATCGGGGAGTTATTCCCAATTTCCAGCCACTTCTCCTTCCTTTTTCCCCAGCCACGAAACAGACCATGATTTAAAAGGCAAAGGGAAAGGCTGGATATCAGCGTCTCGTTCCTAAAATCCCTCATGGACGGGTGAGAGACACCCAGCTACGCTGGGGGAAAATCGGGAACGAATCCATCAATGTCAGCACTTTCCCGTCCCTATAAAGGGATCCGACTCAGCTCCAGCCCAGCCCCCTCTCTCCCACTCCCGCTCCCTCTGGATGTGCCCCTGGAATGCCGAGGGAGCCGGAATTTTGGATCACTGTTCCTATTAATCAAGTTTACTGCACCCAGCGACTCCCGAGCGCTCCCAGCTCCTCCAAACTCCCCAGTATCCCTTTAAGATTCCAACTCCCGCCTAAGTTTTATTTCAGGATGGAGCCCGTGGAGCCTTTTCCAGGTGTTTCCAGCCTCTTTTCCAGCCCTGCTTCCCTGTTGATGCGCTGATCAATTACTCATCAAATCTTAATGAGCGCTTTAACTCAACTGTGGCATCTTAATCAGAGCCTTTGACTGCCAAGTGTCAGCTCCATCGACTTGGGAGAGCTGGGACAAATGATCCCAATCGACTGGAATGGGCTCAGCCCGGCTTGGGAAGAGCCTTTCCGCGAGCCTCATCTGCCGTCTAGTGGCTGCACGGGAAGAGGACGAACGGAGAGGGAATTTTGGGATGGAAAGGCTCCTGGAGAGGGATGAGGGCGGGATGTGGGGTGGGATCCTCGCCTGCCTAATTCCCGCTAGGAGCGGATTTAGGGTGAGTTTTCCTCACGGGAAGCGCCGTGTGTTTGTGCGCTTGGGAGTGGAGGCTCCCGCCGGAATCCACAGGATGGGAAAATCCGTCCGTATGCGGCTTTCTACGGGATCCCAGGAAAGGAGGGATCTCAGGACAGGCGCTGCCCGGGACTGGGACTGGGAGCACACGGCAGGGCGGGATATATATGGGAACAGGGAAATCTCTGGATGCTTTGGGACCTCACAGTCCGGCAGAGTCCACCCTGCTTTGGGCCGGTCCCCACAGGCCTTGCAAACCTTTCCCGGGATTTTTTTAGCCTGTTTCTTTTTTTTTTTTTTTTTTTCCCCTCCCTCAATAACATCAGTTGGAAAAGCTGCTTAAAGGAACAACAAAGAAAAAGCTGACACAGACCTGAGCCGGAGAGAGGGAGCAGGTCAGGATCGCTGGAATCCTCAGGGATGTTTGTATCCAAGCTTTTATCGTGTTCTAACGAGCCCCATGGCCTCCAGACACCTCTCTACAAACCCGGGGAGCCTTTTTTGGGGACAGGGACAGCCAGGAAGCAGATCCAGCTCATCCAAAGCTGCTGGGAGCATCCCCTATAAGCGGGAAGCAGTGGGATGTGCTGGCTCCCTGCCTGACCCTCTCCCTTGGATAGGGAATTAACTGAGGGCAGAAAGATTTTGGAGTCAGAAATTCCAGTTCAGCGCCGACGAGCAGGAGGGATGTCTGGGATTCTGGGGGATGTAATGCCTGGAAGAAGGATTTATTACTTTTTTTAAGGCTGAGATGATCCCTGTGGGATGTTCTGGGGAGATCACGGGGCGAGGCAGCTGCTACTTCAATCCAGGGGGGTTTATGGGATTGGGACAGCACCGTATGGACATCCCTGTGTCCTGTCTGGAATGAGGAGAGCCCTGCAGGAGGCTTATGTTCAATCGTAGAGGTATTCCTGATTCAAGTTCCAAATATTCCCAGCTCCCTTTGCCTTCCCTAGCACCCAGGGGAGGCTCAGGAATTGATGCTGTCCATAGGAATATTCCTTTTCCACCCACCAAGCATCCCTAAGAAGGTGGAACAGTTCTTTCCTCACTGGTTTCAACCATTCCGTGGGATTATTCCTTGACTGAAGCGGGTGAGGATGTGGGATTGGTGATGCGGAAGGAGGGGAAAAAAACGGAAAACCAGGATCCACTTTGGATGTAGGCAGGGAGTGCTGGGTGATGGGAATGATGTGAACTTGGGGCCCACCAGCAGCACCAGGGGCTGAACATTCCAGAGCTCAAGAATTTTCCCTGTGGAACATCCCTTGACCTCAGGGATCCATTTGGACAAAGAGGGGGAGATGGAAAGGGTTAAAACTCTTCAAAGACCAAAAAATAAACACTTTCTATGGCCTCGTTGATCTGGTCATCCCCCAAAAAACTTTGGGAGACGGGAATTAGGCAGAGGAGATCCTGCCTGGAGCTGACACAGAAGGGAAACAAATCCCTCTGGATTCCTTGGGCTGGGGCTTTCTTGATATAACAAGATTAAAGCAGTTTTGCATTGCTGACTCGGATTCCCAACTCCCACATCCAAAGGGCTCAAACTCCCCTTAAAACTCGTTTTAAGTGGATGAGGAAATGATGTCAAAGGGCCAAAGGCAACGAGGTCATTCCTGATACTTTTCCGTGGCCTTACAACATCACTGATTTATGAGATAGAATCCCTAAATCATGGAATGGTTCGGGTTGGAAAGGGACCTTCAAGATCACCTCACTCCAAACCCCTGCCATGGGCAGGGACACCTCCCACTATCCCAGGTTGCTCCAAGCCCCGTCCAGCCAGGCCTTGGACACTTCCAGGGATCCAGGGGCAGCCACAGCTTCCCTGGGCAACCTGTGCCAGGAACTCACCACCCTCCCAGGGAAGCACTCCTTTCCAATATCCCATCCATCCCTGCCCTCTGGCAGTGGGAAGCCATTCCATGTGTTCTGTCACTCCATCCCTTATCCCAAGTCTCTCTCCATTTTTCTTGCAGGATCCCTTCAGGTGCTGGAAAGCCACAATTATGTTCCCCCAAAGCTTCTCTTTGCTTTTCCAGGCTGAACATTCCCAATTCTCCCAGCCTTTCCCATAGCAAAGCTGCTCCATCCTTCTGCTCATCTTGGTGCCTTCTCCGGACTCGTCCCAGCAGCTCCACGTCCTTCCTGCGCTGGACCCCAGAGCTGGATGCAATATTCCGGGTGGGATCTCACCAGAGCGGAGAGAGTTCCAATGGTGTCCCGAAGCCCTTTCAGTGGAAAAATTAAGGAGAGGCCAAACCTCTCCTAACAATCTCCCAAGCTCCAGCTGCTCTTATCACAGGGAATTTCCAGAGCCTGCTCTCACTTTTCTATGGAATAACATCCAGAGCATCTCTTTTCCAAGGATGTGCTCAGCCTCCTCTTGAAACTGAATCCACAACATGCCCATGGAATCAATCCCACAGCTCCATGATTTGGGATGTCAGGAGAATCTTCTTTGTGTTTATTGGTAATTTAAAAAATTCTGATGATTTTTATAAGTTCATGTTCCAGACCCAGTTGTTTAATTGACCTAATTGGGAATAAACATATTAAAAGGTGGAATGTCCAGACTCAAAGTCAGGGAATAAAATAAAAATGAGCTCAATGTTTATTTTCTTTGGAAAATATCCTGGGGTTTAGGTAAGTTTGTGATTTGGAAAACTCAGTCATTGATTTGGGAGCCATTGGTTGGATTGTCAGGACTCTTTGTTGGATTGACTGGGATGGTATTATCCCAAAAAATATCCCAGGGTCTCAGATCCTGGTAATCATGGCAGGGGAGAAACCGGGAAAGCTGCTGGAAGAAAAGGCAGGTTCTACCAGGAATCCTAAGTGTAAAAGCATCCCCTTCTCCTGGTTTTGTGGTGGGAAAGTCAGGGAATGGCCACGATGGCATTTGGGATCTCCAAGGCTGAAAGCTGCAGGGAGGGACATTCCAGTGATACATAAAGGAAAAAGGAAAACAAACAAAAGCCACATGAGCGCTCAGGCAAAGGAAAAAGGATTCAGAGAGAGAACTGACTCCACCTCCACGGGCTTCTCTTCATGCACTTTGTTTGGAATTAGAGGATATTTGAGGTCCCTTCCAACTCAAACCAGTCTAGGATTCACTTGGACTTGTACCAGAGAATGTGGATTCAGGAGGGAAGTATTCAATTTTTTTCAGGGAAGCTCTGGATAAAGAAGCTCAGGAAGGAACGTGGAGCCAGGAGGGGTCGGGATTTGCTCCCAGGGAACAAGGGCCAGGATGAGGTGACCTTGGCTTAAGCTACTCCAGGGGACGTTCGGGTTGAACATCAGGAAAGGGTGCTCGGACGTTGGAATGGGCTGGCCAGGGAGGTGGTGCCGTCACCATCCCTGGAGAAACCCAAGGAATGCCTGGAGATGCCACTCACTGCTCTGGGCTGGGTCACAACACTGGACTCGATGACCTTGGAGGTATTTTCCAACCAGAACGATTCTGGTATTCTGGGAAGCTCTTCCTGGCTCAGCTTGATGTCCGGAGATTGAGGTGACCAGAAGGAAGTTGGAGAAGAATATTGAGGCAAGAAAAATTCCACCTTGTGGAAGGACTTCAGTCCTCCTTGGTGGCTTGGTATGGACACCGTTCTCCTGAGCTGGAGTGAGAAAAGTGGGATAAAATGAAGGAAATGGCAGAAGGAGCAGTTCCTTGGAAGAACATTCCAAGCAGAGCAGAGATGCAGTAATTCCACCGCTGTAGACCCTGTTCAAAATGGAATGGGAAGACACAAACCAGGAGCAAGGGAAGACAAATCCCACACTGGTGACCTGTCCCCTGACAGAATTCCATGTCTCCAGCTCCCCTGACAAATGGGCCCCTTGGACCCAGCTTGTCCGGAGCCATTCCGGCAGATGGATGTCTCCCAGTCCCAGCCAAAGAGCTCATTTCCTCCGGCTATAGATCCTGGAGGCTCCTGGCAGCGGAGAAGGATAAGTGCACTCAGCAGGGTCCTGGGCTGGCTGGGGTGGAGGGGAGGCACTCAGGGTGATCCCATGGGAAAGCAGAGATGGATCTGGAAGGACTCCAAGTGGTCAACGTGAGAAGCCTTTCCCCCTGGGAATGGACCTGCACTCTTCATCCAGCCTCATCCAAGGAGACCTCGTTGCTTACAGCCTACGGAAGGAGAAAAGCAGGGAAGGCAAGATGGCGGGAGCTGACGGATTCCGTAAGGATCTGTGTGTCCGAGCTATCCATACCTCCATAAATCATGGAGTCATGGAAAAGGTTGGAGGTCCAACCATGAGGTTGGAAAAGACCTCTGAGATCATCGAGTCCAACCTGTGACCGATCCCCACCAGAGCACTGAGTGCCACATCCGGGCATTCCTTGGACACTTCCATGGATGGGGACTCCACCACTTCTCTGGGCAGCTCCTTCCAATGCCTGACCACCCTTTCCATGAAGAAATTCCTCCTGATGGCCAACCTGAACCTCCCCTGGTGTAGCTGGAGGCCGTTTCCTCCCATCCTGTCCCTTGTTCCTTGGGAGCAGAGCCTGACCCCCACCGGGCTCCACCCTCTTTTCAGGGAATTGTGGAGAGAGAGAAGATCCCCCTGAGCCTCCTGTATTCCAGGCTAAACATTCCCAGCTCCCTCAGCTGCTCCTCGTAGGACTCACTCTTCAGACCCTTCACCACAGAATATTTTGGATTTGAAGAAAGGGTCTGGTTTTACCCAGGGAACTGTGGGAGGGGGGAAATTCCCTGTGGAATTGGACAGCCAAACACCTTCTTGGCACAGGGAGAAATACAAAGTGCAACAGGAAATCGGGATTCCAAGGGAAGTGTGGAGATTGGCTTGCGTTCTGCAGGAAGTTCAAAATCACTTTGTTCCTGAAACATAAAAAGGATGGTTTCCACTCTCTTTGGCAAGGAAAAAATTCCATTTTCTTCCCTCTGTTCAGGTGCTTTCTTTTTCCTGAAGCTGAAAAGTCCCTTGGATTTACGGGAAAAATCGGTTGGGTCTGGACAAATAAATTATCAGACCTCACTGGGAAATCCATTATTTGCATTGGCAAATCTGCAGGGCTTTTCCCATCAAGATCCCCCTCTGGACTGATGGAATATTGTACGGCTCCTCCTGTTTGTTTCCCCCAAGTTCTCCCCTTTCCATCCTCTTCTCCTGCTTTCAGTTGGCTCCATAGCTTGAAAAATCCAGAGGGGAATTCTGGGTGGAATTTCAACAGCAGCAAATATCACAAGATACCTGGAAGTCCCAAATTCCCCTCCTTGGAAGAAGCCCATCCATTCCATCAGGAGAGACTTCAGGAGCTCTCACCTACCCCAGCTCAAACCTTCGGGTTGCTGCAATTAGCAGGACAGATTTTAATTGGCAATTACAATTCCATTAACTGTGGCTGGTGGATCATTGGATCTGTCAGGGAAGCTCTGAAGCAGGGAAGATTGGTGGATGGATCCGGGATCCTGCTCCAGAGCTGTGGAGGAAAAGACAACAGGAAACAGCTGCGCTTCCTCAGCCCTTGGAAGAGGAATTGGAAGAGGACTTCCTTGAAATCCAGTTAAATTCCTTATCCAGGGATGGCTGCATCCCAAAGAATTCCTTGGGATGAAAGCTCAGCAGCACCAGGGATGAGGGAGACAGGGATCAGACCAGGAGCAAGCTTCAGTGCTGGGAGCACCTGGAAAACAGAGCCTGGATCTCCTGGGTGGAAGGGAAAAACACGTGGCTCCAAGGGAATTCCGTTGTTTGAAGGTTTGTGAGGTCTGGATAAAACATCCGGGCACCTTCAGGACAAGCGGAATTTATCAAAGGAGATCGTTCAGGAATTTTCCAAGTTCCATTCCTGGCTTTTCAGTGGACCATGGATGTGGTGTTTATCCTACCTACACTGACGGGAATTCCACCCTTAGCTTTGCATGGCAGATCCCAGCGTGGCACAGTTCCCAAACCAGGATTTGCAGCGCCCTGACACTGATCTCGCCATGCTCCATGGATCCCTCTGGTCCCTCTGCCAGTGGATCCACACTCTCTTGGCTCTGCCTTATCCTCACACCAGGAATATATTCCATGTGTCACTGGCATCAGTGATGTCTCTGGATAATTGGAAGGGATGACGTGGAATAAGGTTAAAAATCCTTCAGGATTTCTCTTCAGTGACAAATATTCCTATTCTTTTGTCTGTGTGCTGAAAATATTTCCTTGGATAAGAGCTTTTCCTACAGATTTCCTGGAAAAACCCGGCTGTGATAACTATTTAACAGGCCAGGTGAATATTGCCCCTCATGAGGGCTTGGGGAATGCCAGAGGGAAATCCCATTCCAGATACAATTTTCCAGACAAAAGAATGATTTAAAGGGAAGGCTGGGAAGAAGAAAAAGCCTTAAAGTTGGACTTCAGGGCTTTTGGGACAAAGTCCATCTTCATGTGGAGACTCAGGAGAGTTCTTGGCATATTCAGAAGGAGGGAGGCGTTTCATTCCCAGCAGAATTTGTAGGAGACAGACAGAAACTGGTTGTTTCTTTGGATTTATTTCCCTGTTGGCCATTCCCAGCACCCCTAAGTCCTGAATTCCCAGGTTTCATCAGGTCTGACAGGAAAAGAGGGCTGCAAATAATTAAATTCCTGAAGAATTTGTGAAAACCCAAAGCAGGGTCAGATAATCTGGAGTTCTCCATGGAGCGAAGGTTGGACAGAAAGGGATGGGGAAGAGGAGTTTGGAAAGTAGAGGGACAACCATGGCCATGCTGATATTCCAGGCTCCCAAAAATCCCAGGAGAGGAAAGAGACCACAGAAAACAGAAATTGTGGGACTGTCCATCAATAAGTGACTCTCTCCACAAAGGCATCCTGGTCCTGGAGCCTCTGGACAGAGTTTTTATTTGGGATCCATTTGCTGCATCAGCTCCTGGTTTTGTCTGTCTGAGCTCTCAGTCTGTCTCCACCTCTCAATCACAGCCAGAAGTTCCCATCTCCGATGGACCCGGGAGCAGGATGTTATTGCTCATGGAGCAGTTTTCCATGCAGACGGATTGATGCTTTCCCAGACTTGGATTAAACCTCCCATGAGCTCCTCCAAAGTGGCCTCTGTGTTTTCTTTTCATCCCAGCACCAGTTTTACCTTTGATGGGATATTTGGAGACTCCCCTGATTATTTGTGGATTTGTGGTCTTTACACTCCACGCATTTGTGCCACTGCTTTGACCTTTCCCACCTGGAATTTTTTTTTTTTTTTTNACCTTTGATGGGATATTTGGAGACTCCCCTGATTATTTGTGGATTTGTGGTCTTTACACTCCACGCATTTGTGCCACTGCTTTGACCTTTCCCACCTGGAATTCTTTTTTTTTTTTTTTTTGACCAGAACCCACAGTCCCCCATTTCCTCTTTGCTCCCAGGCTCTCTCCATCCTGGAATATTCCCATGTTTAGATCCAAATAAATAACACCACCAACGATTTTCACCGCTGCTGGCAGCTCGGACTCCGGAGATGGATGGAAGGAGAAATATTGAGCAAGAATTCCATTTTAATCCCTCATCCAATAATTCTGGGTGTCTCTGGTGCTTCCTCACCTCTCCGACACAAAATTGTGCATTCCCAGCCTTCGGATAATATCCGAATATGCAGATTTTATTGACTTCTGCTCCAGTCGGTTTGGAGATTTATTGACCTGGGAAGGGAATATTGACCTGGGATGAAACCGAGGTCAATGTGAGCATCCCAGGGGAGCATAAATTTCTAAATTGACCCGGCAAACAGAAGTCAATAATGGAATGGTTCATCCAAACATTGTCTTACCAAAATTAATTCCCACGGACGTGGCTTCACCTGCAATTTTGATGGAGAAATATGGGAGGCGAGATCAGGATGAATGGGAGTCGGTGTCTGATTATGGAGAGTAATGAAACTGCTGGGAATGGAGGGAAAGGAATTGGATGTGGTGATAATTTAATATCCAGTCAGTGATGGAGCAGCCTGTTGTTAACTGGGGATGGCTCTGGAATGTGCAGGGCAGGATCAGGTTTAATCCGCAGGGATGAAGTTTAGGGAAGGTGGGAGCTCATGACATCAGTCCTGTGCTGGGGCTCTCCGTCTCCACAAAGCTTTTGGGGTGTCCTTGATTCCTTTCAGTGAACTGGGACGAAGATCCTGATTTGAAGTTTGGCTCAAAATTTGTCCATTTTCCAGGCTTAATCCAGGTGGGAATGGAAAAAAAAAGCCTACGTGTTTTAGGTCTCCTGATATCACTTGGGATGTGTGGGGACATGGGGAGATGCTGGGACCTTCATGGCCTCAGGAACACTCTTGAAATCCTTTGTTCCCAACCCCAAATTCCACCCCCCGCACAAATACATCACTTGTTTTAGTTGATTCCAACATGGAATTTCCATGTGAGCATTTCCAAGTGTTTTTTGTTCCACAGAAATGACTTGTGCATTTTTAGTTTTTTGTTTGGTGTTTTTTTTTTTTTTTAAGTATCTGTAGAGGGAGAATCAGAGACTTGATTTCTTCACCTTCTTCCCCTTCACCACTTCTTGATCTCAAACTTCTGCCTGTGAGCTGGAAAATCCACTCCTGCCACAGAGGAAAAGACACTCTTTCCCTTTGGAATTTCGCTACAGGTGTCACCGCATTTTTGAGTGACAGAGGACAAATTCAAGAGCTCATTTCTCTTAGAGTTAATGGGGAGAAAACTGGAATTTCAGTGGAGTGTCTTGTCCCACTTGAAGGATCTGGAGCACCAGGAGCAGTTGAGGGAGCTGGGAAAGGGGCTCAGCCTGGAGAAAAGGAGGCTCAGGAGGGACCTTCTGGCTCTCCTCAACTCCGTGACAGGAACCAGGTGAGGGTCGGGCTCTGCTTCCAGGGAATCAGGGGCAGGATGAGAGGGAGATGCCTCAAGTTGCACCAGGGGAAGTTTAGTTGGACATCTAGGTAAATTCATTCACTGAAAGAATTATTCAGCCCCAGGCAAGGGTGGAGCTGGCATTCCTGAAGGGATTTAAGAGCCGTGTGGATGTGGCGCTTGGGGACATGGTTTCGGGGTGGCCTTGGCAGTGCCAGGGTGACAATTGAGCTTGATGATCTTAATGGTCTTTCCCAACCTAAATTATTCCCTGATTTTAACAAATTATCCCTGAGGTGTTTCTGAACCACTGAGGCCACTGGTTTAGAAAACCACCAAGTCATTTTTCCCAGCAGAGGAAGCTGAGATTTGTCGCTCCATGGACAGGCTTTAGGTACGGCAGGAGCCAAAACTTATCCCGACACCTCTTAGTCTCTGCTTACCCAGTCTGGACTTACCCTGTCAATATCCCCGCATCCCACTCCACCTAATCCCTGTTTCATCCGGACATCCCTGGAGGCTCTCAGTGCAAAGTGATGTCAGGTCCTTGGCCTTCCAGGTCTGCAGTGCGCAGCCAAATTGAGCTCATCCATCTTCCCTTTAAATCGCTGTCCACGTTGAACTCCTTCCCAATGTTTAAACCACTCCAAGGATTTGTATTTAAGAGGAACTTAAATTATTCAAGGCCTTAATGTTTGGGGCTTTTTTTGAAGATGCATTTTGGAGCTGTCAAGCGAACAGTCTTAAATGACAGATTGATGAATTCATTGTCCCTTCCCACGTCTCCAGGAGGAGAGAGGGATATGGCTCCCAGGGAAAGCAGCTTTGCTAACGGAGATAGGAGTTTTTCCCTTAATTCCTGGGTTTTTTTGGGAATTCTGCTGGAAGTGGAGTCAGCAGAGCAGGGTCGACATCAGCCATGGACTCGGGTTCAACCTGGGGATGGAAGAAATATTGGGAAGTTGCCTGGTTTTGTAGGGATGGGGTCAGGAATGCCAAGGTGCATCTGGAGCTCAACACGGCAAGAGATGCAGGGAATATTAAGGATTTCTACTTCTACAGGCCAGGAAAAAGTCTAAGAAAGCTTTTTCCCCTGAAAAGCAAGACTGGGAAACTGGTAGCAGTGGATGAAGGATGAAACCTTTTTTTGCCACAGTTTTTACGGCAACCTCTTTTCCCACACCTCTCCTGGGGATGGACAATGAGGTGGGGACGAGAGGAGCTAAGTCCTTCCCACTGTGAAAGAACTTCAGGTTCCAAAACCCCTGAGGAACCTGGATGTTCACTGGTCTGAGGGATCTGATGGGATACATCCCAGAATCCCGAAGGAATTGGCTGGTGTTGCTGCCAGGCCACGCTCTGTGATACTGGAAGAGTCACATCAGGGAAGTGAAAATCCCTTGTGACTGGAAAAATGGAAACGTTGATTGACCAACCCAGTGGCTTTGTATGGTGGAGTGACCACAAAGGACAAGGCAATGGCTACATTTATTCCTTTATCTGGAATTCTGTAAGGTCTTTGATGGGTCCTCCCTGATAAAACCAAATTCAGGTCCACACAAACCCGTCCTATCCTAAAAAAAAATCCGGGATAATCAGCCCTTTCTCAAATGCTTGCCAGGAATGAGGAATTGTGACCAAGCACCACCCACTATCACCACAGAGTAGGTAGAATTCTGGAATGGTTTGGTTCGGACGGGACCTTAAAGATCATGGAATTCCAAACCCATGCCATGGACATTTTGGGAAGGGATTCCAAAAGTGCATCTGGGGTTGTTCAGTGCTGTCCCCACCTTGGGGACAAGGGGACAGTACAGGCACATTTATTGTGTAAGAACAGACCTAAAATCTGGGAAAAGCCCCTGTTTGCTTTTTCTTTTGACAGTCTCAGCTCCCACTTCAAGGCAGAGCCGCCTCCCACAGCCTCCTGGAAACAACGAGCAGCAAAAAGATCCAAAATCCCGGAGGGATAACTCAGCTCCGACGTTAATGCACATGGAAAGTTGTGCTCGTTCCTGGCCTTCTCCTTCCCAGACAGATTTTGTCAGACGGCAGCGAGTTCATCTCGGAACAAATGACTGAAGGCTGCGGGGATTGATTTCCAAGGGCAGGAGGAAAAGAGCTGAATCAGGACAGCCAGGATCCAGACGTGATGTGACAGCTCCCGAAGCACCCGAAGGGCGGAAACGCTGCGGGAGCAGCAGCTTTGTGGGAAATGTCTTCACGGAGATGTCGTGGGCTGCTGGCTGTCTGTTAAAGGAGGGCCACTGGATCATTCCCAGGGTATTTACGGGAGGTTTGATGGCTTTGATAAAGTGGGAATTGTGAAGGTAAAGAGTGGAGACATCAAATTCCCAGATGAAAGATTCCCAGCAGCTTTTCATTCCTCACAGAGCTCTGGGATGAAGTTCTGTGGATGAAAGCAGGTCAGGTAACAGGCTTGAGAAAAGCTGCTTAATATGTGGAATGTCCTGCAGTAGAGTCCTTCTTTCTCCTAGTTATCCATAAATGCCAGGCTTTGTACTCCAAATCCTTGGTGAAGCAGGGAGTTGTCTCCAGGAACATGCTGGGTCTTATCCGAGACCACTTTCCCTTCTTTCTGAGGTGTGGAGTTAAACTTCCCTAATTATAGGCGCTGAGGAAGCCATTAGCATGAATTAATGGATTCATCCATGAATCAAATTCCCTGGTTTGAGTTCTCAGTGGGCATCAGGATGTGACAGTCTCATCCCAGAGCTGGTCCCTCCTTGGGGCAGAGGAGCCCTGATCGTATTCCACTGACTTTCCTGGGAATCCAGACCATTCAGTTGGATATGGGTGCTCGCATTCCTCAAAATTAGGAAAGGCGAATCCAAACCATGTCCAAGAAGAGATTTCCTCCAGCAAAGGAAATCCCTCTTTTGTCTGGATCACACGACTCAAGCCTCTCTTTAGTGCATCCTCCCTGTTTCCCTGCAGGATTAGGAGTTGGCAAGAACAGGAATGGGAGCTAATGCCGATCCCTGGGAAAGGGATCAGAGCTGAGGTTGCTCCTGACGTGCCCATGGATTATGGATCCTTTAACAGCACTCAGATGGTGCTAATTCCCTCTTGGAGGTAAATCTCCCCTCCTGATTTTTCCTCCTCTATCCGTAGCTCGTCCCTGGGCTTTAAGGAGAGCACCTGGCCGTGCTCCTCTCCAGCACCTGCTTTTCCTTGGATTACATATCCAGAGCCGAGACAGGGGTAACTTAAGAATGTTCCCTAATGGAGCCTGTGCTTTCCTTATCTCCCCGTGATAAAGGAGAGAGAGGGATGAAATGTAATTCCCAGTTTGCCGCCAGTGTGACCAGACCCCGCGTGGGACCGGGCTGGTGATGGCAGGAAACTGCTGACACACACAAGAGCCAAGGGCATCCCGATTTGGAGCTGTCTCCAGCTTTTAAAGGACCGGGAAGCGACAGCAGCTCCCTCCGGCTCGGGTCGCAGGGAGAGGAAGGTTCCTGGTGTTTCTGAGCCGTGTTTTCCAAGCCCGGAGCTCTCCTAAAGGACACCCAGCTCCTTGCTGCGATAATCTGTTGTTGGTGCAGGGAGAGCTGCATGGAAAAACAGAGGAATGGTTGGCTTGGGATCTCTGGAAAAGAGAGGAGAAGAGGAAAGGCTGAGAGAAGTGGGATTGTTCAGCCTGGGGAAGGGAAGGCTTTGGGGTGACCTAGTTTGGTCCCAGTACTTGAAGGAGCCAACAAGAAACATGGGGCGGGACTTTGGATGAGGACATGGAGTGACGGGGGGCAAGTTTAGATGGGATATTGGGAAGAAATTCCTCCCTGGGAGGGTGATGATGCCCTGGAATGGAATTCCCAGAGAAGCTGAGGCTGCCCCATCCCTGGAAGTGTTCGAGGCCAGGTTGAGCGGGCCTTGGAGCAACCTGAGATAACGGAAGGTATCCCTGTCTATGGAAAGGGGTTGGATTTGGATCTTTAAGGTCCCTTCCAACCCAAACCATTCCATAATTCCCTGATTTTGTGATTCTCTGATGTGTCCTCAAGTGTACCATTTATCTTGCGCATACCTCATTTATTTTTGGTAAGAGGGGAAATTATCCCATGAACTCTGGATTCCACCTACTCACACAAGAATTGTGAGGATCAGCTCACGGTCCAACCATGAACTGCTTTCAAAAAACCTGGAGCCCTTCTAAAAGCTCATCTCCAGCTCACTGAAATCCATTAAAAACATTTAATGTTTGATTGGTGCTGAGATCCAACATTAGAAAAGGCAACTTGGCCTTTCCAAGCCTGGAACTGAAGAGGAAATGCACTCCATGAGTTCCCTGCTCCCTGTTCCAAGCGCACCATGCGACTGACTCCATTTACATCCCCACGATGAATCCCAGGGATTCTGGAGTCTCCCGGTGCAGAGAGAGGCTCTAAAAATCCCCGTGGAAGAGCCTCAGGTCTGTTTTCAGCACTTTAGATCTGACCTTCTTGACCCGTTTTCTCAGCCACTGTGTTGGAAAGATGAATTAAAAATGGGATTAAAGTGGGAGCTGCTTTTCCCTCAAAGATCCATTGCCCTGATCTCCTTCAGATCCATTCATTCTTACCTCAGCTGGGCTCAGAGCTGCCAGCTGGAAGTTTAGGAAGCGGAGGTGACATCTCCTGAACCTTGGACTTGATGATCCTCGTGGTCTTCTCCAACCCTGGGGATTCTGTGGTCTCTCCAACAGTTTCCTCAGGGATTTTGAAAGGATAAAAAAGTGGAAGGCTCGTGTGACCACCACTGGTTGGTGGGAATATTCAGGGGTGGGGGTCAAAGGTTTAAGGGAAAGGTGAGGCTTAATTCTTAATGGTTTGGGTTGGATGGGACATTAAAGTCCGTCTTAAAATTTAGATGGGATAATGGGAAGAAATTCTTCCCTGTGAGGATGGTGAGGCCCTGGCAGAGGTTTCCCAAGGAACCTGTGGCCACCCCATCCCTGGAAGTGTCCAAGGCCAGCGATGGGGCATGGAGAAACCTGGAATGGTGGAAGGTGTCCCTGCCCGTGGGGGCGGGGGGTTGGAGTTCCATGATCTTGAAGGTCCTTTCCAACCCAAATTATTTTACAATTCCTGGACCCACCCCATTCCTCTCCTGCGGGATGCAGAACCGATCCAAGCATTTCTCCACCTGATCTATCCTGTCTACCCCACTTTTCCCACTCCTCAGGCTCAGGCAGTGGGACTGGAGGAAGAGACCTCGGTACAGGGCTTAGGCCTGCGCCACCTTCTCCCAGAGCTGTTCCATTCTCCCCTCATCCTAAAATTCCCCCAAACCCTCTTTTCCCTCTTTCTTCCTCTTTGTCACCTTCATCCTCTCTCTCCCATGCCATAGGGCAGGAGGAGTATGAGGAAGGCTGAGGAAGCGCTGGAAAAAGCAGAAACAGTCTCCTCACCCCAAATCTCTTTGGAATCTCATTTCCAACCTCCAGGCCGGATTTCTCCCGTTCCTTTTGCTCCAAGCAGGGTGGCTGAGGGGAATTTGCTTCGCCAGCACCTGTGGAACACCAGGTGTGGAATTTAATGGTCACTGTGGAGAGAGAGGTACGGGCTCCCCCCCATTCCCTTTTCCCTTTAAGGGAACATTATCCAAACAAACGCGCTCGGAAAGTGCTGAAGCGCAGGCAAATAATGACACGGGAGCAGAAGCCAGGCATTAAAAATTCATGGAGCTGGAATATTAAAACTTTTTACTTCATCATGTCAAGGCACCAGGCAAATGCAAACAAATGAGCCCCACTGAGCGCTGCCTGCGTGGGCCAAGACAGGGAAGAGCCACTCCCCCGGCTGGGGACGGAGCTGCAGCGCAGTCCCTGTCGCTCCCGAGATGTCAGACTCCGAGGGGGACAGGGAATCAGCGGTCCCTGTCGCTCCCGAGATGTCAGGCTCCGAGGGGGACAGGAATTCCATGGGATCTTTAATTGCCCGGTGTCTCCAAATGAGTTCCTCCAAGTGACAATTCCGCCGCGTGAACTGGGAGTGGGGATGTGGAGCCTGGGAGAGGCCCCGGCCCTTCCCACCTGCTGTGCTGTCAGAATGTGGGGAAAAGGGGGAATATCTGGCAGGGGGGAATTCCAACCCCTCTCGTTAATTTGGGGCTGTCTTTGCTAATTAAGGCACCAGGCCCTGTCTGCTCCTTGCTGTGCTGCTGACAACAGGCTCCTTCCAGGCGTTGGGATGTGATGACATCCAGCCAACTCCAATCACAGCTCTCCTTGGGATCCTGGAGGTGACGGCTCCATGGGCTGGGGTTTGCAGGCTGTGGGAACAGTTGGAATCCCCCCCTGGACAGGATTATGTGGAAGAGGGATCTGTTTTCCGGGAAGGTGTGCACAACCACCCACTCCTCCCCTAAAACGAGGTTCTGAGCTCTCGTGCTCCCAGTGCAGATTCCAAGGCCCTGTTCCATCCTCACCCTCTGCTGTTTGTGGTCCAGCTCACTTCTGCAGAGACACGGATCATCATGGAATCATGGAATGGTCTGGATTGGAAGGGTTCTTAAGGATCATACTGTTCCATCCCCTTCCAGGCTGCTCCAAGCCCCATCCAACCCGGCCTTGATTTTCCAAGAAAGAAATGAATGAGGCTGAGGAAAGCTGGTGGAAAGCGCTCCTCAATTAATCAGTTCTAGCCCCATCTACCATTAATTAAGTAATTTTCCTCGTTAAGCTGCGTACACTTTTAACGCACCCTGTTTATTTAATGACTCCTGTGATCCTCTGAACACAATTACTGGGAATAAGGAGGAAAGAATTAGCCCAGGAATCTCGGGCTGGATGAGACTTTATTGGAAGTGCAGCAAGCGTCACATTTGGATTTTTAATAGATAACTCCTCTAAGTAATTGATTAAGTAATTGATTAATCATAAACTCCCAGACTGCCAGAGCCAGACTTAATTTTATGGCACTTAAAAAAAAAAAAAAAGGGAAGGATGGAGATGATGTAATAACCAGCAACCGAGAGGCAAATAAAGGAGGGGAATGTTTGATTAAACATTCCATAGATTTTTATCGCTTTGGGTGTTATGGAAGTGCTGTCCTTGGGAAGAAACATCTTAATAACAGCCAAGGTTTTCCTGGAGATTTCCATGTGGAAGATGGTCGGGGAGGGTGATTGTGAGGAATATTTTAATTCCCTCTCTCGCCCAGATAAGCTGTGAAAAATGAAGCTTGGAGCAGGATGTGATTCCATGTCACAGGTAACATTCCAAAGCCTGGCTCCCAACGGTGGTGGCTCCAGCCCAGGATTTGGCAGCTGGATGCCCTGTGGAGTGTCCTGACCAAGGTTTCCCAAATGTTGGACAAAAATGTGCGGAATACTGGCCAAGGGGTTTTTAAATATTTGGGGTAAAGTGGCCCTGCTTTAATGAGAAACAGTAAATAATGGAATCACGGAATGGTTTTGGTTGGGAGGGACTTCTGAATGTCATCCAATTCCTTCCACTCTCCCAGGCTGCTCCAAGCCCCATCCAACCTGGCCTTGGACATTTCCAGGGGTGGTGACAGACATGACAGCAAAGCTTGGCCTTCATCAGTGCAGACTAATTAAGGCCTGAAGGATTCGCGGGCCTGTCCAGAAGAATTCCATGAATCTGGAGATCACCAAGACTGGAAATGAAGCTGAATCCAGAAAACAAGATTTTTCCTAGACCATGCAGGAACAGGGATCGGGCTTGGAGAGCACAGATGGGATTTCTCCTTGACCTGACTCAACATCTTCAATCTTGAGAATCTCCCACTGACTTCAGCAGGCCACAGGTGACTCCTGTGGCAAATTTCCATGGCTGTATGGATTTCCATCTCGGGGTGATTTTATGATAACTCTGTGGGGAGGGGTGGTTTGTAACCTGTCCTCTCTCCCAGAGGATATATTTCTAAATTTGGCTAAACCAGGACAAATTTAGTGGCGCCCAAGGTGGGAGCAAAAAGTGAGGCAAAAAGTTTTCCCAGGACTTTATACCGAAATCCTCCGTTAATTTCTTCATCTTCATCTGGAACTGCCTGGCCTAGCTGTGCAGCATCCCGGCCTCGGGAAGGGCTGAGCCAGCTGCAGAGGGAATTCTAAATCCACCAGCTTTCTCTGCATCCAGGAGGTTTAATATTTTAACAGTTATTCATTTTTCCTGTGCCCTGCTGGCACTTGGTTTGTGAAATAGAGAGGTTTTTTTTCACCTTCCTCCAAGAAATTCCTTTTGCGTCCGTGGGGGGAGGGAATGCCAAGACCTGCCTTGTGTGGAGATGTTCCTTGCAGAGCGTTTNGCGTCCGTGGGGGGAGGTAATGCTGAGACCTGCCCTGTGTGGAGGAGATGTTCCTTGCAGAGCGTTTCCCCCTAGACTTGTCTCAAACCGAGACAATTTCCTACAAAAAAAAAATTCAAAAATAAATTTAAAAAGGAATCATTTTGGGAATATTTCCCTTCAGCTCTGGTGCCGCTGCCTCAGAGCTCAGGTCCTCGGTGTCCACAGCTGGAGAGAGAAGGATCCAGCCTTGGCCCAGCTGATGATGATGGAAAAGAGGAGCCCTAACGGTGTCATTCCAATCCCACATTCCAGTGCTGCCCAATCCATGCACAGGACAGGGCAATTCCAGCCTGAGCCATCTCCCAACCTGTCCATAGGGTTGGAATGTCCCTAGGATTTTCCTGGCTGGCTTCTGACCCCGGGTGTGGCGGCAGAGGAGCTGAAGTCTCACCTGTAACTGCCCTGCACAGGTAACAAAGGCATTCACGGCTCCTGGCATTCCTCTTTTCCCAGGAAAACAGTGGTGGGTCAAGAGGAAATGGCCTCAAGTTGCACCAGGGTTGTATTCGGGTTGGATACTGGGAAAGACTTCCTCACTGGAAGAGTGGTCAAACATTGGTAGTGGTGGGATCACCATCCCTGGGAGTGTCCAAAAACTCCATTTCCAGAGGGCAGGGTTGGATGGGATATTGGGAAGGAATTCTTCCCTGTGGAGGCAGTGACACCCTGGAATGAAATTCCCAGAGAAGCTGTGGCTGCCCCATCCCTGGAAGTGTCCAAGGCCAGGTTGGATGGGGCTTGGAGCAAGCTGGGATAGTGGAAGGAACTGGAGGACCTTCAAAGGTCCCTTCCAACTCCAACCTTTTTATGATTCCATGATCCTATAAAGAGGGAATAAAGAAGTAGCAGGGAAAGTTTCCCAGGAGTCTTCTCACAGCGTTGAGGACGAGAGGTTCAAGGTGACAGAATTCATTAGCCCAGGTGAGAACCAGGGAAAGCCTCTCCTGGATATGGATCCAGGCAAGCACGGATCTGCCTGGCACAGTGCAGTTTTTGTCTGGCACGCGGATTTTTGCTCTTTCCATACTGAAATTCCCCCAAAAAACTTTCTCGGAGACTGCTCTGCATTTTGGAGCTGTGAGGGCTGGACATTAAATTGATCCGAGGTCCTGCAATGTCCCCTGTTTAACCTTGCACCAGGGCTTTGTGGGTACATCTGGTTTTCTTCAGGAGCCTAATCCAGCCAGGATGATAAAAAGCCTGGAAAAATCCACGTGCTGGCTCTGCGAGCTACAGGTAGGAAAACAGCCCGAGGCAGAGGGAGAAGAATTAAGGATGGGGATGCAGGGGGAGAGAAGAAGGGGCTGAGACTGCAACACAAATAAAAGATAAATCAAGCAGCAGGAGAGAATTCCTCCTGTGCCAGTTTATTTATCATTGTTTTCCCTGGACGCTGACAGGCCCGGGAATGTGGGGTGGGCAACCAGCAACTCCGGCTTGATGGATGAGGCGTGGAGTGGAGCGGAGCCTCTGCCAGGCCTCGGAGAGGAGGGAGGCAGCAGGGCAGGGATGCAGGGATGCAGAGGGGAGTGCTCCGAGCTTGGCACTGGGGGGCCTTTCTCCTTCCCGGCCTCCATCAGCTCCATGGAAAAGGGAGCAGCTGGTGCAGCAGCAGAGCCCAGGAATCCAGGTCCTTGTCGTTCCTGGAGATTCCTTGCAGAGCCAGGTCTGAGTTGGAGGAATCCTCGGAGCCAGGAGCAGCATCCGTGCTGCCGGGGAGCTGGGTTTTCCTACGTCTTTGCTGCATCCCAGAATGTTTTATCCAGTAAAATTCCTTTCTTTCCAATACATTTTGTGACATTCTTATGAAAAGAAAAAAAGTGCCGTATTTAATCTTCTGTCTTCTGGGAAAACACAAGATCCCAGATCCCTAAAAGCCCTTAAATCTCCTGTGGGAAAACACAAAGGCCCAGATCCCTGAAAGTCCTTAAATCTCCTATGCTTTTTGAGGCTATTCCTCCTATCCAGGTTTTTCCGGGGCTCATCTCAGCTGCCATTTGAATCCCAACATTCTTAAATCCCCAATCTCCCCACACACTTTTTGAGCTGCTTGGAGCTCTTGCTCTCCAAAAATCCTCAGAAATCCAAAATCTGCTTGAAGTAGGAATGGGCCACTGGCCTGTGGTGAAGGGCTTAAAAGTGGAAAATGAGGAGCAATCCCCCAGAAATCCAGGCATGGAGCAGGGGCTGGAGGAAGGCGGGAGGGAAAGGAGAAGGAACATGGATACTCGACCTCCTCCATGGCAGGAGGCTGGGAATGAGATGGTCTTTAAGGTCCCTTCCAACCTAAAGCATTCCACAATTCTACAAAAGGCTTGGGATGCATAAAAAAAAGGGTCTGTCAGGAAAAATCCATGAGGATTTCACCCATCACCGTCATGCCAGTCAAGAAGAAACTCTTTTATCTGTGTCCATGTTCATAAAATCACGCAATGGTTTGGGTTGGAAGGGTTCTTAAAGATCATCTGGTTTCAACCATGGGTGGGGACACCTCCCACTAGAGCAGGATGCTCCAATTCCCATCCAGCCTGGCCTCGAACACTTCCAGGGATCCACACAAACCTTCCTGGTTTTTGTCAGCCATTCAAAACCCTCAGTTTTTCCCACCCATTTTTTGCTTTAACGGAGATGAGGATGAGCTGATTCTGCCCCTCCAACCCTGTCTGGTGAGATCCCGCCTGGAATGTTGCATCCAGCTCTGGGGTTCTCAGCACAGGAAGGACATGAAGCTGTCGGAGAGGGTCCAGAGGAGGTCCCAAGTGGGATGGAGCTGCTCTGCTGAGAGGAAAGGCTGGGAAAATTGGGATTGTTCAGCCTGGAAAAGAGAAGGTTGGGAGTGACCTAATTGTGGCCTGCCAGGACTTGAAGGAATCCTGCAAGAAAAACAGAGAGAGACTTTCGAAAAGTGATGGAATAACAGGGCAAGGGGGAATTGCTTCAAACTTCCAGAGGGCAGAGTTAGATGGGAAATTGGGAAGAAATTCTTCCCTGGGAGGGTGGTGAGAACCTGGCACAGGTTGCCCAGAGAAGCTGAGGCTGCCCCATCCCTGGAAGTGTCCCAGGCCAGGCTGGATGGGGTTTGGAGCAACCTGGGATAGTGAGGGGCATCCCTGCCCATGGCAGTGAGTTGGACCAAGACAATCCTTAAGGTCCATTCCAACCCAAACCATTCCATGATTCCATAAAATTCGGAGATAACCACTCATGGCTGCAGCCACAAATCCCTGTTCTGGAGATAATTCCAAGGGTTTCACAGATCCTTGCACTGGCTCAAGCACATGAGGGCTCCGTGCCTTTATAAAAAGGACAATTTTCCTTCATATTCTGGGATTCTTTCACTTCACTCTGTCTGTATTCCCAGATCCCACTAAACAAAACCAATCCCTGTAAGAGACAGCAGGAAGGAACGGCATGGGGATTGCAGGAGTTTTATTGCAAACCTTCCAGGCTCTTCCACAGCTGGGAGGGGAGGGGGCTGGGAGGGATTTTATTTATTTAGAGCAATTCCCCTCCCTCAGTGCAGCCCCTGGGATGCATCCCTTGGCTGTGTTTTCCTTTCCCATCACTGGGAAGGAAGCAAATCAATGCGATCCCTGAATGGAATTAAAAATAACGGAGAACTTTCTTTTAATGTCCCATTAAAGACTGAGGCAACGCTGCCTGATTTGCTCCTATTTTTTTTTCTTTTCCTGATTTTTTTTTTTTTTTTAGCTTTTTGATCAGCTCTGAGGAAGCTTTGGGAGCGAGGAGGGATTTCAATAATTACCTCCTGATTCCACCCTGGATACGGTGCCCTATCCCTAAAGCGCAGGCCCTCCACGCCTGCCCTTCATCTGCAACTCCAAGGGAAGCAGTTTTACATGGAGCCACATTGATATTCAAATAGATTCTCATGGAAGCAGCATTCCAGCCAGGAGCGTGTGAAAGAGCAACTAATGGATTAGTATTTATGGTCGGGTATAATCCACATTTTAGGATACTGCAGCTGGAAAGGGACAGATGATGAACTCCTTTTTTTGCAGCGCCCCTCCTCCTCCTCCATCCCTGCTTCACCCACTCCATCTTTCCTTCTTTCCTGCATCCCCCTCCTCCTCTCCGGCCGGGACGCAGCAGCCTCCTGGCACCGCTGAGCTTGGCAAAATTGATGACAGGACTTTAGGATCCATTAGAAAAACAAATTCTTAAACAGTGTCTTCTAAAATCAATCACTTTTACCTTTAGTGGGATTTATGGCTGCCCTGCCGGCCCTTATTGCAAAGATCCATGGCTGCCAAGAAGGAAAAAAATTCCAAGTGGCTCAGCTCAGGGCTAGAGGCTCTGGACTCTCCTCTTCTACCCATGCAGGCAACCCCGGGTGAATCCAAAGGGAATGTCTAGGACTAAGACGGAGAAAACCTGGTTTGTGGGGACAGAAATCCTATGGGAGATGTGAAACATCCCTAAGCCAGGCTCTCCGGGCAGAGGTGGGAACCAGGAACGCTCAGGAATGGGAAAAATGTGCTCCAAAGGTTATAAAAATAGAGAGGTGGGGACAGAATATGGGAATTTTAATGGGGGAGGATTAGGAGCATTTCCTCCCAGATCAATCCCTGCTTGAATCCGAATATTTCTTTTATATCCTGGTGTGAAATGTGCAAGAGATACACAAAGTTGTGGAATCACACCCCTGGGAGTGTCCAAGGCCAGGCTGGACAGGGCTTGGAGCAACCTGGGATAGTGGAAATTGTCCCTGCCCATGGCAGGGGGTTGGAAAATGATCCTTATATACCAACCCAAACCATTCTGGGATTCAGTGGTTCCCCACACAAGGTGATGATTCCACAGGGAAGGTAAAACAAGCGGTTAATTGGAGTAGGATGGAACAGAGCAGCAGGAAGGAGCTTCCTGGTTCTGGGTGGAATTCCAGGAGTAGGAGCACATAGTGGAAAACTTCCTAAACGTGGAGACGCACCCAGGAGAGAGGAATAATCTTCCCAGGGATGGATTGATGGATATCCGGAAGCACAAGGATCAGCCCTGAGAGGAGAAAGGATTTTGGAGGTTCTGTTATGGTTTTTCCCTTGAATTATTTTTGTTTAGGCATCAGAAAAGTATGGGAAAAAAATCTCTTCCAGGGACCTATTTAAAAAAAAAAAAAATGCAAAGTTCACCAAAATAGGACCTATTCTTGGAAATTCTAAGGGGTTTGGTTGGTTCCAGGGATCCCAGATTTCATTTAAAGTGGATTCACTGGTGAGAGAAAAAATAGGGAAAACTTTTTTTCCACAAGTATGTTGTGCCGCCAGGTGTTTCATCCAGGCTGGCATGGATGAGAAGGGAATTCTCTTGATGCTTCCCAGACTCTTTTCTCCTCGCTTTTGGGAGGCTGGGAAGAGACTGGGCTGGAAAATCAAGGAGGTAAAAGTGGGATAAACAGGGAGGAAAAAGGGGAGCGATACAAGAAGCGAATCCAGATCTCCGAGCACCTTCCCCGCCTTGGCTGCAGGGCCAGGAGGGGCTGATGCCAGGACGTGAGTAAATCCAGGGAGAAGCTCGTAATTCCTATCGATTCTCCAGCAGGCAGCACGAGGTGGATAAAAATGCTTGTTCTATCATTTAGAAAAATGGCAATGTTATGATAGAAGGGATTGATTTTCCTCTTTAGGAATATTCATAAACACCAGTTCCAAGAACTGATAAATCCTTCCCCTGCGCCGAGTAAATCATTCCTAGGGCTTCCCAGAGCACCGAGGCCAACGCAGGATGTGATTTTTAATTCCTTCTGGAGGAGCTGGAAATGTGGGGAGCCTGGTGGTGCAGGTCACCCACAGCCAGACCTCCCTTCTGTGGGACTTCAAAATCCCATATTCCTCGTTATTTTCCTGTTTTGGGAAGCTGGGAAAAGGCTGAAGTTTTGATCCCACTAAATCAGCTGAATATCTCTTTTTTTTTTTTTTCCTGGCTGAAAATTCCAGTTTTCTCCCCTTTTTGTGACATAGAAACTTGAATTTTAGCTGGGATGTGAATCCTGATCCCTTCAGGAATGTTCCCTGGGATAATGCCATCTCATCGTGGCTTTTGTTCCTCCCCTTTAGCCATTCCCAGGGACAGGACCGCGTCCCTGGTTTGAGCCAATCAATTTCCTTCCCAGAAAGGGCAGATAAAATTCTCCAGGATCAAGGAGTTCCTCTCTGAGCCCATCCAGAAAACCCTTGGCACAGTCGGCCTCCGCTTCCCACTCCCTGCTCTGGTTCAAGGAGGGATGGCTCTCCCACTCCATGGATTTACAGGCCCCCTCCCGGCCCCTGGCATCAACCAAACCCCACAGTTTGGCCTCTGGGGTGGTTAAGAAAAGGTGGAGCCACATTCCAGGTGCATTCCCACCTCCTAAGGTTGTGCAGGAGCTCACCAAGGAGTGTTCACGTCCCTGGAAGTGCTCGAGGCCAGCTTGGGTGGGTTTTGGAGCAACCTGGGATAGTGGAAGGTTGCCCACGGCAGGGGTTGAAACTGGGTGAGCTTTGAGATCCCTTCTAACCCCATGAGTTCGTGGGAAGGATTTATCCCAAGAAAATCTGGAAGAGCCCGATCCCGCTGGACAAAATTTGGTGGGCCAAATTAAATTAGCTTGGAATGGTTGAGGTGGATCTGGTCCGTCCTCTTCCCTGTGGGAACACTGACCAGGAAATGGATGCCCTTCCTGCTGGTGTTTCCAGGATTCTCCTGGCTCCTGGCCTCTGGATGTGGCTGTAAATCCCCACATTTCCTTGTTCCTTTTCTGCTCAGTCACCTGTGGTTAGGATCCAAGAAGTAAAATTCCTTAGAGATATCCCTGGAAATTACCCCACAGGACCCATTTCTGATGGAAAGAAGGAAACAAAATAACAGGAAGGCAAATAAAAAAGTTCCTGCCTGTCTTTCACCCAGGTATTTTGAGAAATAGAAGTTTTTATAGGAACTTGATATGATTAATGAAACCAGGAATATTTTCATGGACTCTCCATAGGAGTTCCACCTTTTTATAAGCTTTAGCTCATCTCACATCATGCCATCGCCTGTGGAATTTCCTGGAACAGCAAAAGAAGGAAAAGGCAAAGCATCCACACTTGTCCAGGTCACTCCTAACATCTTTCCTGGAGGGAAATATTGAAAATGTGGATATTCGCAGGATATTTGGATACTTGAGGAGGACCCTTATCCACTGAGGGGAAAAAAAAAAAAATAAAAAGAAAATCCATGTGTGTCCTGATAAAAAATATTAGCAATTTTTATTACCTTTTAGATTTTACTCCTGCACTAATCCATTTTAATGAGGTCAGCCCGCCTGGCTCCAGGTACCCGGACTAAGTGGAGCAGTTTAATGTCGGGATCAGGGATGAGGAGCACCGGGAAGGGGGGTCTGGATGTTGGACTTTATATCACCCAAAATTACGGCGTAAAAATTGACTCCGTTTGCACATTTTTAACTGGATTTGAAATCGACACCATGTGTAATTATAAAAAGGGATATATCTGCTGGGAATGGGATGAAGCACAGGATTTTCTGTAGGAAAAACTTGCTTATTAGTGCACAGGGAAGATTTATGGGGTGATATAATTATTTATTAGGAGGTATTTTGTGGAGAAGGGATCATATTATCCGTGTATTTCCTGCATTATGGGTCTGGACAGTCAATATTAATATTGCTGTAATTTATGATTGGATTTTAGAAAACCACTTTTCCCTCTGTTGTTTCGCTCCTTTAGGGAGTAGCTACATGGATTGGAATATGGGAATATCAGGAAGGTCTTCCTGAAAAATTGGAAATCTGCAGAAAAAAAAGGTTGGAGGCAACCCGGAAACAGGGACTGGGGTGAGCCCAAATTGTTCCCTGTGACAGGAACTCACCTCTCATCTGGTCTCGGGCATGAAAAATGATCCATGGAATCATGGAATGGTTTGGGTTGGATCATCTTGGCATGGGCAGGGACACCTTCCACTAGACCAGGTTGCTCCAGTCCCCATCCAACCCGGCCATGGACACTTCCAGGGATGTGGAATCCCCAGTCAGGACACGTCCACAATTCTTCAACGGCCAAGAGGAAAACCAGACCTCCTCTGAGGGATTCTCGCTTCTCCTTCCTCCTCTTTTGCTCCCAGTTCTTGGAATTACAGCTCCTCAGGGCAGGCTCAGCTTTCGGGACCGCCTTGGGATTTGGGGACCACCTGAGGTTTTCCAAGCAGCTTCTTCCAGACCTCGTGGGACAAGAAGAGGGTTTATTGTCACTGTCACTCGATGTTCATGGATATGTTGGGCTGTCCCTCACCGTGGTCTGGTTGATGTTTTGTAGGAGCCTGACAGACATCAAGTTTGATAGGGAAATTGATAAGCATCGATAGTGGAGATGGGAAAAGGCCTGGAGGGAGATCTGAGGATGGATAAATACTCCAGGGAGATGGATTTGGACGGAGCCCATCTGTCTCAGATAAGGATCAATACATCTATACCTCCTTTACACCCATCGGTTGTTATCAGTGAACGCCCGACTTATTTGACTTTTTTCTGTTTTGCAGGAGAAAGGAAAGGTTTTCCCTGGATCCACACACAGCAGGAGGGAAGGGGGAGCATCGGATATCCAAGAGATTGATGCTACAGGAGCCCTAAATGGCATCTTTACCCCCTCTCCTGTTTGCTCTGCTCCCCATCACTCTGAAAATCACCGTGAAATTCCACTGTCGGAGAGATCCCCAGATCCTGGGATTGAGAGACGGGATCCATCCGAGCACTTTCATCCGGGATTCTCAACCCTGGCAGCACCAAGTCTTGTTTTTCCTGTAAATCCCACGTAATAAACCCCTGGGAATCGTGCAACAAATTGCTTAAGTTGCTGTTTTCTCTCCAGCCTCTCTCCCCCTCCCTATCCGTGATCCTCCCCCTGGCTTTGGCTGTTTATTGCCAGCGGAATCGATTTGGGATGGTTTCCACCCCCCCTCCTCTTCTCTCTGCCCCCATCTCCCACTCTCTCTCCTCGCTCCCACCACCTTTTTCCTCTCCCTCCCCACCTTCCCGGAGCTCCGGGGAGCCCGGTCAATCCATCACCGTGCCCCAGGCGTGTGACAGCCCCTCATAAATGCACCACAATGAGCCCAAATCAGCACCAGCCCAACCAATTTCGCAGAGCAGGAAACATCTGAGGAGCTGAATCCCGGCGTGCCGGAGATTGGAATTGGGAAATTGGTTCTACTCCTCTTCCGTGGTGCTTTTTAATATTTTTTTTTTTTTTAAGCTTACCTATAGATTCTCTCCCTCTTTAGATACACATTTAAGGTAATTCTCTCCCACTTAAATCTCCGGTGCTTATTCCACACGGGCAGCGTGGCCCAGTTGCTCTCTCCGTCTCTCCCTCTCTCTCTCTTCCCTCGATTAGGAGAGGGTTTTATTGGGAAACTTGCTTAGGCTGCAGGAATGTGCTGCCTTCAGCAGACTGAGGCTGCAAGCGGGGCTGGGCTCCTGCTGCCACGCTCGGCTCCCCCCGCAGCCATCCCGAGAAGTCCCCGCTCTCTCCTTTCGGGGGCTCAAAATCAGGGAAGGCCGCTTTTCCCGTGGGATCGGCCCGTGTGGGGTGTGAGCGCTTATTCCCGCCTGGAAAGGGCAGAGAACGGAGTTAATGTGCATCCTCATGGAGCTATGGATGTGTGAGCTCACCCTGGGAGCACTCAGCAGGCAAAGGGCAGCGATTCCATGGAGGTTTTGTCATCCCGAAGAACATTTGTCCCACTCAGATGAGTGATGACCTGACCCTCGTGACTCGATTGCCATCAGCCGTAATGGCACGGGCGGACATTCCCCCTTTTTGTAGGCACTTAGGGGACGTGAATCCCACATGGAATTTGAAGGGACAGCTTTGCAGAGCCGGGATGACCTTCTGAGAGTGTTCCTGCAGTGCCTGGTGTCACCTCCTGGTCACTCGCTAGTGGGTGGAGCTGAGGTTTTGTGGGATTGGTGGTGGCAGACTGGGAGATGTTCCCCGTTTGTGGCATGGATGGGGTGCAGGTGTTTGGGTTGAGCCAGCAGAAATAAAAGGAAAATCTCTGGAAAATTCTGTCTCCAGTCCGGAAGGCTCAGGATTAACCTCCCCTTTCCCTCAGAGGTTGAACTGCCCATGGGCTCTTCTAGTGGAGGGACTGGGAGCTGGGAGAGAAAAGGGTTGGAAAAGAACAGAAAACAGAGGTGGAGCTTCAGGAAACACCCGGTTAATGTTGGGATGTTGTGGGTGCTACCCCTCCACAGGGGTTAAAAAATAGGCCAAAAAAACTGGATGGAGGAAGCCGGGAAAAATCTGTGCAGGGCTGTGAAATATGAGGCTGCCTCTGGCTCCGGAGTTGCAAACTGGACAGTCTGGAAAACAGGGATGGTACTTTGGGGAGTCTGCATTAAGATCATCTTGTGTTTGTGAGATCCTGGTGGGTGATGAGCTCCCAGGCCAAGCTGGTCCGGCCTTTCTTAGGGAATGTCATGAATTCCATGAGGAATTTTGAGTCTGAGGTGTTCCATGGGAGTCCATCTGGAAAAAGGCCACTTTTCCTTTGGAGAGAGGCCACCAAGGTGATCAGAGTGATGGAGCAGCTCTGCTGAGAAGAAAGGCTGGGAACATCGGGATTTTTCAGTCTGGAGAAGGGAATATTTGAGGTGGCCTAATTGTGGCCTTCCAGTGCCTGGAGGGATCCTACAGGAAAGATGGGAGGGGACTATTTACTAGGGCCTGGAGTGACTGGAAAAGGGGAAATGGCTTCCCACTGCCAGAGGACAGGGTTAGGTGGGATATGGGGAGGAAACTCTTCCCTGGGAGGGTAGTGAGGCTCTGGAATAGAACTCCCAGAGAAGCTGTGGCTGCCCCTGGATCCCTGGAAGTGTCCAAGGCCAGGTTGGATGGGGCTTGGAGCTACCAGGGACAGTGGAAGGTGTCCCTGCCTGTGGAACTGGATGATCTTTAAGATCCCTTCCAACCCAAACCATTCCAGGATTCCATGAGTTGCATCCGAAATAGGATGGAAAAGTCTCCATCCAGCTTTTCCCTGGGAAGCCTGGCACCAGCTGGGGAAAACAAACCCCATCATTTTGCCAGTCATGCTGGGAAGCTGCTCCCAAACCAGTGGGAAGAAAGTCTTGGATCTCCTTCGATCCTGGCTGACACCTCTGAGCAGATTCCTGACCAGGCACCCACTTAGGTGTGCCCTGGGTGGTTTTCCAAGGACATTTAAGGGTGACCCGGTGTTTTTCCAAGCGCATTTTCCTGTCACCTGTGTGGTTTTCCAAGTGCATCGTGACCCCAATTCCAGAGCAGCCTCTCACTCAAACTGCAGGATATTCTTCCTTCACCTCTTGCCACTTGAGCCATTACACTCGGAGCTTCCCTGAGTGCCCAAGGGCCTCTCCCTGGTGATCGCTCATCCCGGGAAATTGTTACGAGGCAGATAATTAATTGTTGCGAGTCACTAAAAAAATGATCATTCTTTGCAGAAAATTACCCCGATGTTCTGCAGAAATGTTAATGCTCGCAGCCATAAAATGAATGGGGAGCTACAGCTCCAGCTGCCAGGAGAGCCGTGAGTTATAATCCCACCACTGGATGCGGGGAGCTCGAGCTTCCAGACGTTTCTGGAGAGAGGGAATGCATTTTCACTGGATAACAGTTTAATTTTATGATTATTTTTTCCTGCCCCGGAGTCCGCAGTTGAGTATTAATGACTGAAGCAGGGATAGGAACGGTTTTGCTGATCCCAGCTTGGCGTGGAGAGAGGCTTCGTATTTATTTCCCATCTGGCTACTGGGATTTCACTCCAAACAATTGGATAAAAGGACTTGGGAAGTCACAGCAAGGCTGGTCAGGATGTTAGGGCTGTATTCCCTTGCCTCCCAGGAATAAAGAGTTGGGATTTAGGAACAGCAGGGAGAGAAAATTAAAATTAACAGGTTAATTGCTGAGAGCTAACAACTCTTAATTTGCTCTCCAACCAAAATCCAGTTGGAGCAGCTGGAAAGGTGGTCCGGACATAGTCCTTGCCCCCATATCCCAATAAATCCAGGCTAGAGAGGCTTAGGATCTCTAAAATTTGGCTTGGAAGTCAGGACAACTCCTGACGTTGCATCCAGCAGAGTTCCCGAGGCTCACAATGCAAACGCTGCTGATTCCAGAGCCCGGCTGAGGAGGGCAGGTGTAAAGAAGGACACGGAGTGGTTTTGGATGGAATTTCTCCCATCCCTCTCCGAGATAAGACCTGACATTTTTATTGATTTCCATTTGTTCTGGAGCAGCATTTGCATCACTCACTCCACAAATGGAATGAGGAGATGACTCAGATCACAGCTGCTTTCCCAAATGTGGTTTGGGTTTTTCTTTTCCTTTTTTTTTTTTTTTTTTTTTTGTTGTTGTTGTTGTTCAAGAAATGTGCATTTCCCAAAGGATCAGCTCTTGGCTTTCTTCTTCCATGCTTGAATTCCAGTGACTTCACCTCCAAGAAATGGGGTGGGTTTCCCGGCTGCAGGGAAGTCAGCAAGTGAGGAAAACACCTCCTCCCTCTCTTCCGAGCTTTTGTTTTCCCTGTTTTTTGTGCAGCGGGGTTGGAATCCATCTGTAGACAGCAGGGTAGAGGAAAATGAACTTTCTCTTCCAGCAGGAATCCAAGATCCAGCAGATCCGTGTCATTTTCCAAGGAAAGCCCCTAATCAGGGTATGTTGTTGGATAGATGGAATTTGCTGGATGGAGTACCTGGGATGAGAAAAGTACCAGGACCAGAAATGCTGATGGAGAATCCAGTTTGGGGGAAAAGAGGGTGGATTCCAAGACAAACAGCCTGAATCAGGGAGTGACAGGGCAGGAACTACAGGGGAATCCTGCAGGAATTCGGGTTGTTTCTGGCTGAGAGAAGAAATCCTGATTTCAAATCCAATAAACAAAGCAGCCAGAGGGAAGGAAGGGTTTGGCGCCTCTGTCCCTGGTGGGGAGGTCTAGAAGGTGACCCAGCAGGAAAGATTTGGGTTGGGCGTTAGGCAGAGGTTCCCAAATGGAAGGAGTGAGGGAATGCCTGGGAAGGAGGAGGATCCCCGAACAGTGGGAGAGTTCGGGACCAGGTCAGGCAAAACCTCAGAGGATCAACATGGATCTTGCTACTCCTACCCTGAGGAGAAGCAATGACTCCACGGACTCATGGAATGGTTTGGGTTGGAAGGAACCTTCAGGAGCATCCAGATCTGAGGGCAGGGGCACCTTCTACTGTCCCAGATTGCTCCAAGCCCTGTCCAACTTGGACTTTGACACTTCCAGGGATCCAGGGGCAGCCACAGCTTCTCTGGACAACCTGTGCCAAGGCCTCACCACCCTCCCAGGGAAGAATTCCTTCCCAATATCCCATCTGTCCTTGCGCTCTGGAAGTCTGAAGACATTCCTCCTTTTCCTGTCCCTCCATCCCTTGTCCCAAGTCCCTCTTCAGCTCTCCTGGGGCCCCTTAAGACACTGGAAGGGGCTTTGAGGTCTCCCCAGAGCTTTCTCTTCTCCAGCCTGAAGACTCCCAACTCTCCCAGCCTGGCTCCAGAGCAGATATTCCAGCCCTCTCCATGACCCCTTTAGTGCCTATTCCACACTCTCTTCCAGGTATTTTCCAGGTTGTTTTTCCCACATAACCAAAACCCAGCTAGGGAACAGCCTTTCCTCAGCCACGCCTTTGGTTTGTGCTGATCAAAGCCAGGCTCAGAGGGCTGACACAGATTCCCGACTCCAGGTCTGATCCCTCCTCAGTGCTTCCAACTCTAATGAGCTGTCTGGGAAGAGGAAAGAGAGACGGGAAGGTGCTTTGCCACCCTGAGGTGACACAAACTTGTCACTGATGCCTCCTTTGATGGCCTCTCGCCCGGGAATGTTCCACAGGGATGCTCAGATTGTTTGGGATTTGTATTTTTTATCCCCTCATCATTATGAAGCTTTGACAGCAATTGGTGCCACCCTATGGAAAGACAAATCATGGAAAGCTGCACTGGCAAAGGATTCGTGCAGCAGGAAGCCCCCACAGGATGGTCTTGTGATCCATCCAGCTTTGTTCGGAGCAGGCAGGAATGCCCAAAAACCAGGGATATCATCCATGACAGCCAATTAAAACAGACCTACCAAAAAGGTACTTCCCTGCTTGTCCCATTCTCCCAGATCTCTTCCCTGATGTGGCAATATTCCATGCAAAGGTTGTATCCCCCTCTGCCTGCACAGATCCATGGATGTTTTCCAGCTCTGGATGCAGAATCCCTGCTCCAGTCTCTGTTCAAGAAGGACAGAGATATGTTTGGGAGTTGAGGCCATGTCTTCCATGAAATCCAGGAGAGACACCGCTCACAAAACCCCAGGATACACCATGTGGAATTCCCCCTATACACCACAAGCATTTGCTCATGAAGGTGATCAGCTGTTGGACCAGAGACTTGGAGAAGGTGTGGGATCTCCATCCCTGGAAGCACCCAGATCTCAGCTGGAAAATCACAGGGTCACTGAGTCTGGAAAAGACATCCAAGATCGTCGAGTCCGACCTGTGACTGATCCCAAACTTGTCACCCAGACCAGTGCCATATCCAGCCACTCCTTGGACACCTGCAGGGATGGAGACTCCACCACCTCCCTGGGCAGCCCCTTCCAGTGCCTGACCACCCTTTCCATGGAGAAATTCCCCCTGATGCCCAACCTGAACTTTGCCTGATGCATTTTGGGGCTTTTTCGTCTTCTCCTGTCCCTTGTGCCCTGGGAGACGAGGCCAACCCTGAGCATCCTGTTTCAGGTTTAAAACTGAGTTTATCTTCAACCTTGAGATGCTTTAAGCTGAGCTTTGGACAAGAGGTTGCTGGAGGTTCCTTTCAAACATCTTTGGATTCTAGGGTTCAGGCAAAAAAACTGTGGAAAATTCGAAGTTGGCTTTTAGCCATGAGATTAATGAGGATTTCGAGTGCTGGCCCTTCCCTCCTATCTCTGCTTAAAACCCATTCCCAAAACTCCAGCTCCACATGTGATTCCGTTCATCAGTTTCTATTTCCACGGGATGCGATCCCATCTTATTAATTTTAAATTGCCCAAATAATCATTACCTTCTTAATTGTCTGCTTAATAAAGACCCTGATCCCCAAGGGCTTATTGAGGCTTATCTATTCCTGGGTGACCTGGTGGGTATTGATTATTTGCTCGTTAGTCTTCATTAAGGATGGGTTTTAATCAACCATTGGAAGATAATCCAGAAGCCAGCAGAAGCTCTTCTTGGGAGACATTGTTCACCTCCAGATAGGACATCTCTCTCCAAAAAATGATGTTCATTTTCAGGTCTTCCGGGGAGAAAAGTGGATCTTGGATTTGACTTCCTGAGATTTTTTATGATCCCAACTTCTTTCTGCTTTGTGGTGTCCTCCAAAACGTGCCCAAACTGGGAAGACATACTTAAAATGGGACCTGAATTGCAGAATTTGCAGCCTCTCAGAAAATTCCACTCACTTCCAGTGGGATCATTGGGTTTTCCAGGTTGGATGTGACTGGGAGTCACTGTTTCCCTGTGTCCACGAGCTCTGCTCCAGCATTAAGGGAACACCGGTGCCCTTTGTCCCAGGAATGCTGTGGATGCAGAGGAATCTGGGAGAAGAAAGGAGCTGCTTTTGTGTCTCTTCTTTGGTCCACAGATGGTGAGACAGGACCAACATCCCTGAATCCATGGACTTGGAGGCCGTGAGGATGTTGGATAGGATTTGGGATGGTGAACTCAGCTCCCGCCTCCGTTTTTCCTCCCCAAGGTGCCTCTGGCTCCTTTTCCCTCCAGGATTCCAGTGTGGGCTCGGTTCCGAAACATCAATGTGACATCTCTGCGGAATCTGGGACGCCCATCCTGAGGCTGCCAGGTGTTTTATAGGATCCTGAGGGAATCCTCTCTGGGTCAGAAGCAGGAGGCCAGGCTGGGGAATGAGACTTTTCCCAGGTGAGGCTGCCAGGGAGTACCCGGGTGGGTGTGGAGGTGTCTGGAGCCTCTCCTCAGAGCCTTGCTAAGCTTGGTTTCCCACCTGGAAGGGCCAAGGGTTTCTGGGATGTGGGCTTTCCACCTTTTCCTTCCCCGTGGGAAGTGCTGCCTTGCCTTGCTGCACGGGGGGTGCTTTTAAAGGCAGAATGAGGAAGGGGTGGGGGAAAAAAGAAATATTCCTCTTTTTCTTGGGGGCCAAATTAATGGAAAATCAATCCGACCTCAAAAATCCATTAATGGTGATAATGCACCGGTGACGTGGCAGGAAATCCAATAGTGGGAATTAAAGTGGGGCTCTCCCACTTTCCTGCAGCCGTGGGAATTTGTGGGGATGGTGCTGGGGGCAGCAGATTCCGAAGAGTGCAGAAACCACTTCACCTCTTTCCAAGATGTCCTGGATTCCCACTCCGGCTTCCTGTGGCAGCTCCCTCCTCGCCCAGAGCATCTGCTCAGAGGGGTGAGCATCCCTCAGGAATTTATTCCATGAGTGACTCAAGGGAGGATGTGATTAATTTTGGGGGGGGAAAATCTCTTTCTGGATGCACCAGGATAGACAAAAACCCATCCTGACCTCAGTTTGGGGCTCCTTGGAATCTGGATCCGAGATCTCACAGAATCCCAGAGCGTCCCAGACACCCTCAGGAAAACAGGTCCTGGGCTGCCTCTACTCTGCCTGGCTGCCTTCCCCAGGGATTGGACACAGCTTTTGGAAGGGAAAAAACCTTGGATCAGGGCTGCCCCTCTGCAAAGAGGTGAAACCATGCACGGAAAAGTCAAAATCCATGCCAGGAATCTGTGGGATAAACACCACATAGTGCTGGGCATTTCCACCCCTCTGCCAGTTTTGGGACCACATGAATCAGACCAGGGGTCACCGAGTGGATCCCAGTGTTTCCCACTTGGGTTTCTCCTACAAACCCAAGACTTGGGAAGACGAGGCGGCCTCTGGGATCTACTCTTGGATGAGCATCAGCCCCCACATCCACCACATCCACATCCCTGCTCTCTCCGTTGCTGATGGATCCTTCCTATTCCACACGTAATGGAAGCTGCCTGGCAGCTCCATCGAGCCCCACTGAGGTTCCCCCTTTCCCCCTCCTTCCCCCAGCTCCGTCTGCTCCCCCACAGCCCTCAGATCCCGGGATTTATGAGCCAGCCTTGCATTATGAGGTGAGTGACTTATCGCTCTGTCAGGGCCGGCGTTTTAAGACAGAATTATATGGGAGAGGGAAAAGATTTTTACCAAATTAATGAAAAATCAATCCAGCCTCAAAAATCCATTAATGGTCATAATGCACTGGTTCCAGATAGAGAGATAGCGGAGAATCCAATAGTTCCTGTTAAATACCTCTCCTGGAATGGAGCGCCTGGGATATAACTCATTCATTAGGCTGCCGATGTTTACTTTTTAAAGTGACACCAATCCCTGTCCCTGCAGGATTCCATGAAGAATTTATAAGCCCGCATTCCCCCAGTGCCCATCTCCGGGGCCAGCCTGGAGGAATTGATCCTCTGTTCCCTTTTCTCCTCCCTGCCCGGGACAATCCCTGCTGAGGCAGGGCTGGGATGACTGCGTTCCTACAGCTGATGGTTTCCAGCCTTCCCTGAACTCTGGCTTTCATCCCAAACAGCTCTCCCGGGATCTGACCTGAGCTGGGGGTGTCTCCTCTCCACTTTTCAGGTCTTAGAGTAGAGCTTGGTTTAATCGCCTCCCTGCTCATCCTGGGACCGATCCTTCTCCCTGCCCAGCCTCATCCAGCTGTGAAGAGTGGGAATGGCTCCACGGAACTGGGAATGGCTGCTGGTGCTTCCCCATTTCCCAGCTTTCTCAGGCTGAATTGGGATCGTTCAGCCTGGAAAAGAGAAGCTTTGGGGTGACCAAACTGTGGCCTTCCAGCTCCTGAAGGGAATTTACAGGAAAGATGGGGCCAAACCATTCCCGAGAGCAAGGAGTGACAGGAAAAGGGGGAATGGGCTCAAGCTGAGAGTAGGTTTAGTTTAAATACTGGGAAAAGAATCTTCTCCTGGGAGTGTGGAGAAGAGCTGGAACAGCAGTAAAAACCTTGAGAAACCAGTTCATGTCATTCCTCCTCCACTGCTGACTCTCCATGGAGTGGTCCAGTCTTCTGGAGGGGCCTGATCGTGGGAATTACATCCCACTGTGGTGTCCTGGTGTCTTCACGATGCTGAACAGTCCCAGAGGTGGAAGAGGACACGTTTTCCTTCTGCAAAGTGCCTGATATTCCAAGGAGAAAACCTGTCTGAGGCATTTCTCAGCATGAGGGGCATTGGATGGACCATTCCCACTGCCCAGCATGTCCTGACCAGGCCCTGGAGTGGATGGGAATTCTGCTTTTCCCAGGAAACTGAACCAAAATCCAGGTGTTCGGCAAAGTGAAGTCAGACAACAGAGACTGAATTTAAGGCTTTAAAACAAAAATATTTCCCGTAGCAGGGGGTCTCAGCTGATGCTCATTTGGGAGGCTCCTCGGAGATCATCGGATCAAATTCCTCCAGCACCAGCATCCTGCACTGGATGCTCCTGTTCTTTATCAGGCCTGGAAAAATCTCCTCATTGTGGAAAAGCGCAAAACGTTCAGTCCTGTCTGGGAGCCAGAGGTGAGCTGTGCTTTTGGAGCTGCTCTGATCTCGCCTCCCTTTGCTTTACGGCTTTCACAATCCCTGGGATTCCTGCGCTGCCTCAGATCCCTTCCTGATCCACACTGGGCTCAGGAAAGGCGGGACCAGGGCCTGGCACGTTGGGATGAGATGCCTGGATAGAGTCAGCTCCACACATCGACCCTGCTAAATGTCGTAATGCACCAGGCTTTTGTTTCCTTGGAATCTTTTAAAAAGCAATAAAAGGCCCCAGAATCCTGGGAGCACCAAACATCCAACAAAGTGACAGCCTGTCAAAGCTGCCTTCCCGAGAAACCCTGGGCCCAGCAAATTTTAAGCAGGAAAATTTATTCCCGTGTCGCTCATCTCTCCGAGTGAAAAATGGCCAGGGCTCCTCTTTTGCATGAGGGCTGGAAAACTCCACGGTGCTCAAACAAGCGGAGCGGCCTCCAACAGAACCATTCATCATCCGGAAAAGGCGGCGGCGACAACCCCAGCACCAAAAAAAAACGGGAAAAAAAATTAAGTTGTGGGTTTTATCCAAGCTTAAATGATCTCGGCCATTAATATGACACGACAGGCGGAGCACCACGCTTCCCTGGCTTCCCTGGTTTCCGTGGGATCTAACAGAAGCCTCCAGGACAGCGGCTCTATTAGCTGGTCACCTTTGTTGCTGTGGTTTCCCAGTTCCAGGGAGTTTTTCCAGGGGATTTTGGGCCCGCTGCCCAGTGTTTGTGCTGAGCTTGCGTTGATTTCTGGGATAGGGTTCGGAGCGGGAAGGCAGGATGAGGGGTTGGGAAAGAGGTGTGGAGAGAGGAGTTTCTGAGCAGAGCTTTCCACCCAGTTGGGAATGGATTTTTCTGGAGATGGTTTGGAGTAGGAAGATTCCATATCGGCTAAATTATTTTTTTTTCACAAGCCACACTCCCAGCTTGATTTTTGTTTAACTGTCTGAGCTTTGGGATGTTCACCCATCGCTGGAAGTGTTCAAGACCAGGTTGGACAGGGCTTGGAGCAACCTGGAATAGCGGAATAGTGGAACCCATGGCAGGGTTTGGAATGAGATGATCTTGAAGGTCCCTTCTGATCCAAACCATTCCATGATTCTGTGACCACTCTTGAGCTTGGAGGACGCGCTCCTGGTAAAGCAATCAGCTGTCACAGACCCCTCTGCTTTCCATGTTTGTCTCGCATGGGATTCGTCCAAACAGGCCTAGATCTTCTCTCCAAATATCCAGGGCTGTGATCCTTCTTTTTGTCTTGTTCTCTTCCCTCAAGATTCAGAATCCCGGAATTATTTAGGTTGGAAAAGCCCTCCAAGATCATCGAGTCCAACCTGGGACCGATCCCCACCTTGTCACCAGCCCAGAGCACTCAGTGCCACCTCCAGTCATTCCTTGGATACCTTCAGGAATAGGGACTCCAACACCTCCCTGGGCAGCCCCTGACCACTCTTTCCATGAGGAAATTCCTCCTGGTGTCCAGCCTGAACCTGCCCTAAATGATCCCGTGGTTCTGCACTTGGGAAGGTGAACACAGAGCAGGACTTCTCCAGGCGGTGACAATGACACAACCAGATGGTCCCAGCTGCAGCCTGAAGGTCTGACCTTCCTCCAGGGCGCAGGTGGGATTCTCCCTCCTCCCGCCCTGCTGGGGCTTTTCCAGGTCCTCACATGGGACCCATCACGTGGAGCACATCCGTGACTACCTGCGGAACAATTCCACGGGCGGCAGGAGGACGTGGATCAGGTCTTTATTTAGAAATGCTGATGGATAAGGAGCTTAGATCCAGATCCTGTGGATCTTAATCCCCTGGCAGTTTTTGACGCAGAAACAGAATCAAAACCAGAAGATGAAACTCTCACTTTCTTGCCTCTCCAAGAGGTCTGCGAGTGGGTGGGACTGGTCCCTTGCCAGCATGAGGGAGCTGAGCTGATGGGAATTTCTGCTGACTTGGCTTCACCCCCACTCAGCTGGTGTCATCACCAGGTCAGGGAGACTCCAGTGGACCTTCCTGGACTCAAAATCTCTTCCCAATCTTTCCTCACATGGTTCCCTGGCTAAAATCAGCCCCGAGTTGTGCCTGAGGTTGCCCAAACCCCGAGTCCGGCCTTTGTGACCCGTCCTGTGCCCGGTGACAGTGACCTGAGGGGCCGGCAGGGTGTTTGTCACCCGCAGGGCTCCGTGCGCTGGATCCGTGGTGACGTTTTGTCCCCAAGCCGGCTGAGCTGTCCCACATTTGCAGCTCCACGTGATGACATCACCCCTTCCACAACCCCACGTGAGTGTAAGACGCTTTCAGGGACTTGCAGGATGATGGAAATCCCAACAGGAGCCTGAGGATAAGGTTTCCCAGTGGAAAGGTTTCCTCTCTGTGGGTGCAGGCACTTTTCCACCATTCCAAACATTTGACTTGGCCACTTCCTCAAGCCCGGGGAGGTCCTGGAGAGGTACAAACGCTGCAGCCCAAACCTTGACGTGCCACCCACAAGGGTGGAAAGAGAATCATGGAATGGTTTG
>VYZQ01044263.1:0-15488 GCA_013400655.1 Mystacornis crossleyi
AAAAAAAAAAAAAATTGAGACCTGCTTTTTCCAGATTATTTCCAGAAAGAAAGGGATGACAACTCTTCGTAAAACATTGAGTGGTATGTGTGTGTGCGCATGTTAGCACTAAAAAATGCAACACAGCTTTTACAAAGGACAAATGGAAACAATACAGTGCTTCAGGTCAAAATTTTCTCCTTAAGATAAAGGTAAATGAATCACCTTCAGTGGAAGGAGAAAAGGTCAGATGGAACCATCGTGAGGGTTTTTCTTTTTTTATTCCTACAAGTTCTCCAACTTTTAGGAAGAGAGCAGTACAAAGCATTGTCTACTTTGTACCTTAACAACTGTGACCAAGGCCAGAAGGAAAGCAGGACTGGGAAAGGGAAGATACAAACCTTTCTGAGAGCTCCTGTAGGTTCTCCTTCCTCTTATTACCTACTGTTCAAGACCCTGCTTTTGGACACTGGAGAGGCAGAGGGAAGTGGACAGGCAGAATTCATTTCCCTTTCAGGGTAGAGAGAATACATTTCCTCCACTCTGTCTTTATCCCAGCAGTCTCCCCTGTTTATTCTGCTATCTGAGTTGATCTTGCCTCAACCTGACCATTCAGAAAATCCCACCCAAGATGCTCTGTACATTTCAGCCGGCTCTAGCATGTGGACTGAAAGCCACAAAATGAAGAAAAGTGACCTTGGAAGTAGTCAGCAGCACAGGAGGTGAAGGTACTCTTTTCTGTTTCTTAATTTTGCCCAGCAGAAACATAGAGCCAATGCTGGAAGGCCATGTATAAGCAATAAAGGATACCAAGAAGAGTGAAATAATTTTGAGTCTGGGCTTTGTGTTATCATTTCTTTGTACATCAACATACATCGGAGGGTTCTTCTTCCAGCAGACAGCTGTAGCAGGGACCAGGGAATATTTTGAAGTGTATAAATTTCTTTTAAGTTTCTGACTTTCTTCTAGAAAGAGAAACAAGCAGACGAGACTAAAACCACTATTTGAAACATAGTTTTGTCAATGGAAGAAGATTTCAAGGAGAGAGACTGAAGAGGAAGAAGTCTGCCTGAACCGTGTATTGGGTTTTAAAAGGACTCACAAGTAGGCACTTCAAAAAATCTCTGAGTTGCTTACTGTGTTTTAATGCAGATCAGGAAAACGATCAGGAAGCAATTAAAAGTAATTGAAATTATAGACAGATAGCTGAGCAAGATATTTTGCAGGAAATAATCTTCTAGAAAGAAAAATCCATCCCTCTCAGCTAAAAGATTTCTTTGAGTATATCAATAATGTCGTTGCTAACGATATGATTTACTTGGGCTTTGAAAAAGCCTTTGACAAAAAGTCTTACAAGAGACTTGAGAAATTTAAATGGTAAGGACTGAAGGGTTAAAATACTGCCAGGAATTAGAAATAAGTTAACGGGGAAAGAAAGAAGGAAGGAAGCAAGGAAGGAAGGAAGGGTGGGTAATGGTCAGTTTTCATCATGAGAGGATTGCAATGGGATTCTTCATGTTTCTGTACTTGGATAAGACTCTGTTTTCTTTATTAATGTTCTTGGGAAAAGGGTGGGAAAAAACTACAGAGAGCACAATTATTTAGATTAGTCATCACTAGAGAAGGTTAAGAATGTCCAAAGGGACCTTAGAAAACTAAACTAAATAGGCAGCAGGGCTACTTATATATAAAGTTGACAAATGCAAGAAAATGCAGATAGGAAGGAGTAATTAGAAGTAATCAGACTAAATTAATTATAAACATCTGGGCACCTCAGCAAACCTCACAATGCAGAACTCCACACAATAGAACCATTGAGATAGCCAGCAACATTTAATGCATCTAAGGGGTTTTCCTAGGCACATGGATGATCAGGGGCAAATTAACAAATTGCCAGCTCATCCTGCCCACAAAATCTGATCAGATTTCATATTTTAAGGATGAGAGAAGGCTTGCTTTCTTCCCCCTCTTCTCCAATCACCTCCCAAGTCTTCAGTCATTAGGGGAAGCTATATCCAGAATCTAAACAAATACATTTTGTAATTTAACACCCAAAAAGAGGTGTTAGGAGACACACAGGATTCCAACAAGTGTAATTAATGTCAAGTTGACTACAAAGTGGTGTTGCCCTCCTGCTGCCCTCTTCACCTGCTGCCCATCTGGTGTTGCCCCCCTGCTGCTCCATCCACCTGCTGGCTGTCTGGGATTGCTCTCCAGCTGCTGTGCCCACCTGCTCACTGGCCTCCTTGGAGTCATTTGGGGCCTGCCACACTCCCTCAGTGTCCCCAACAGCCTGGGATGGAGCTGACACCACAGCACAACTGCATGGAGGAGCATGGGAGAGCTCTCAGGGGCCGAAGGGAGGCTGAGGATTGCAGGTGGTGGAGGGAGACTGTGTCCATTTGGCAGCACCCGCAAGGTCACGTCAGCCATGGGAGGTCCGAGGCAGCTGCGTAGCTGGTTCTTCATCCCCAGTGCTGAAGGCTATTTTAGCCCTCTGTTCAAATTTCTTCTACCCAGTCCTTGCACTTTGCCGGTAGGGAAAGGAAAGGCCACATAGGCAGATGTGCTGTTGAGGATTTAAGATATCTAGTCATCTACACTATATCTAGTTTCCAGTAAAGAAGTTAAAAAACACAAAGCATACTTAAGAATTAATGTTATCCCTCAGTAGATTACATTGTAACAGTTTGCTTCCACTATGGATCAAAGCAATCTGCTACACTATACTGTTCATTTCTCTGTCAAGAGAAAAGAAGGATATATTTTACTTGCACAGTTCAAGTTCTGCATTATATACGTGAAGGAGAGCAGAGTATCAAGTCACAGAATTCCCTTACCACACACAAAGAAGTCATGTCTATAGCAATGGTTAAGGGATTTCTGCTAAGCCCTCTATATATTTATATCCATATACACATAAGTTGTATTTTACTATAATGGGACTTACTAGTTTTATTTAAAATCAGATGTTCTTTGAAGTTAACCATTTGATTTAACTTCCTTGATCAAACTCTCAGCATGCTGGAATCCCATGGAATAACCGTGGATAACCATGGTTTGTGCCCTAATATAAACACAGCACCAAAGAGTCAGTGTGTATAAGAGTAAAGTACAGCTCTTTTCCTTTAAACTGATATACGTCCTTGAGAGAAGGAAGGCCTCCTGATTGTTGTTACTCTTAAAGGAAATAAATATAACCACACCATACCTTTCTACATGCCATATGCTCTCACATACATTTTCTGTCACTCCATAACCCCAGTACACTGTGTTTTCAGCATACCAGTAGTATTCCCGCTCATTTGACCTGGAGCTCAGCAGGGAATAAACCCCTCAGTTAAAAAAACAAAAAACAAACAAACAAACAAACAAACAAACAAAAAAAAACAAAAAACAAAAAAACAAACAAACAAACAAAAAACCCCCACCAAAACAGGATGGAAATGTAAAGCACTTTCTGTCTGTCACTATGGACAACAGGATTTAGAAGAGTGTTTAACTGCATCTCTAGATATTTTAAACAATTGGAATCACAGCAGCTAAGAGTAAATGGTAAAAAACTCTCAGATGGTGATCTCCTGAATCACAGACCTCTGTAATCTTCAGCATACCCTGTCAATCCTAGGCTTAAAGCTACTGAAAAACTGGAATATATCATGCAATGCCAGTTGACTTAGCCATGTTTTTCCATCTGTACCCCATAATATGTGTTAATTTTTGGTTTGCTTCCAGATGACACCTACAAAAAGCTATCTGATTATGTCTGATTTAGAAACAGAAAAGAGAGACAAATGTTGGTTTGTTAGTTTGTCATCCAGACTGATTCTTTTAAACCATTCTTGCCTATTACATATTCTGTCTTTGTTGTTCATCTGCTTTAATTGGAAAGAATGTGTAGGAAAAACACTTGGAACACTTGTTTGAAAATAACACCTGAAAAAAGAAAAGCATTTAAAAAAAAGCAGAACAGAAATAGAGAGTGGTTCAGAGTTGAGGACAGATGATTATCTATTCTATTTACTGTAGGGAAGCTGGAAGCACAGCCAGTGATGGCTTGGTAACTGTCAATGGCATTTTTGCATTGTGTCAAATTCGTCTTATAAAAGTTCCAACTTTCCTAGAGGTAACCAGTTTTGAAGTTTTTTTGTTTGCTTGTATTCTTAGAATTGACAAATGCTAAAAAGCTCTTGCAAGCCTCTTGTTCTGTCCTCATGTTTAGCATTATGTGGGTTATTCAAGCTAGTAACCCTCACATTTACATATGGGAGGGTTACAGGTGCCCTTTATCCTTGCTACAGAAGCCCAAATTTATTTACACTGGTGTGGAGGTTACCCCCTGGGGGGAGGGGCCCTGGTGTGAAAGCATGGTCTGGGACATACAGGGTTTCTCTGAACCTTGGTCACATGTACCCCAGTTCTGGTCCTCATTGGCCATTTCAAATGTACCCCGCCCGGAGAATCCTTTACTAAGGTTGGTGTTCCCATGATGCTTGAGTCCTTTGTGTGAGTCTGGTCCAGGCTCCTCAGCCATGGGCTGGGAGAAATAAAACATACCTTTTGTTTTTAAAACAAAAATATCATCCTCATATTCTTTCCATGGGCCAAGCTGTCTTCTGGTAAGGTTGCAGGAAACCCCACTGCAACACTCTGGGCCCATACAGCAAAATTTAAACATTAGTTTGAGCGTTTTCTGATGGAAACACAGTTTTCTTCTGTGCAATAATAGGAATAGGAATTCATTTAACTGACTTGTCTCTGAGAGCATTATTAAATGTGCTTAGAAAAAGTTTTTAAATAAGAGAGCATCAGTATTTTATAAATCAAATATAACTTAAATTTTATACAGGCTTGCAGGACAGAATGTTTCACAGAACCACAGAATATTCTGAGTTGGAAGGAGCCCACAAGGATCATCCAGTCCAGCTCTTAAGTGAGTGGTCTGTACAGGGATCAAACCCACAACCTTGGTGTTATCAGCACCTTGCTCTAACCAGCTGAGCTAAGTACCATGTAGCCAATAAATATCTGTTCAGCCAAATCCCATACCAGGCAGTATAAATATAATACTTCGTCCATTGAAATATTTTGTTCTCAGGTACAGCTATTAAACTCAGTCATAAGCTAACAAGGAAGAAACACTTTGGGAAATGTTTTTATTTTTCTTTCCTGAATAAATGGTACATGTTGAAACACAGGTCAAAATTTTTCTCGAGTTCTAATGGCAAACAAGACCAGTAGATATTAGCAGGCAAATATTACAGTTGAAGTGTTGGAGTCTGAGGAATCTTCTGCAGTGCTAAGGGATGAACTGCATTTTCTACCATATTAACTATCTTTAAAGAAAAGCTAGAAAGAGATATATTTGTTTTTAGGAAAAGCAGCTATTCTGGTTAATAGTCTTTTTCCTCCTTTAGTGCTTGTATGGGAGAAACCTCCTGGAACTAGACACTGCCAGTTTGCTTTCCCTGTAGTACCCAGCAGCACAGGGAGAAAGACAAAGTCCCTGAGCAGGAAAACATCCTCCCACACACTCTTCTCTAAGCAATCCTTCATCTTCCTGGCTGCCGCAACTTTCTGCTCAGCTGCTGCCCTCCAAATGCATCATCTTCCCATTCATTGTCAAGGACATTCCAAGGCATACCCAGCCAGTCCAGGGATGTATTTGCCATGTTTATCACACATCCTTCTCCACAGTGGCTCCATGAGCCATGCTGGCACTCCAATTCATCCGTGCAGTAGATTACCTGGTTAGCACTAACACAGAGGAAGGTCATGTGCCCTGCTGTTGACAGGTTAGTGGTTCCAAAATGGCAGTGTTTTTTAAAAATTTGTCAAACTATACCCCTTTTTTTCTGAATAGGGAAAATGCAGAAATTATGTTTCTGGCATAAAGGCTTGGAATACACATTCTGAAGCAAACAACACAGTTTCTACATCTTTTTTACTGTCCTACTTTACTCAGTGACCCAGCGAACTGAAGGGAGCTTTTTCCTAATCCACCAGCAGCAGCTGTCTCTCTTTCCCCACCTCTAACTGTTCCGTCATTTTACTGACTTGAAGTTATGGGAGGGAAATGAAATGTGAATAAATGAAGGTCTTGGCATTCATTCTGCATGTTATTTGCTAGCAGCAGTAAAAGGAAAAAAAAATGGAACTAGGCTAGGCAGTCTAAAGGGAAAATGTGGAAATGATTTGTAAGTAAGAGGATGTGACCCTCTGCATAATTCATAATCATTAGTCTAAGTGACACTTCCACAGTGTGTGCAGTAGTGCTCTCCACTACGACAGGTCTGAGCCCAAATGGCCCATTCAGGAGCAGTCTGTTTGTGATCAGATTTCCCCGAAAGACAACTCTCAAAGCGTTATTTTCTCTGTGTACATGTATATGTGTGTGTTTTGTTTTGTTTTTTAAAGTAAAGATGCTGTCTCAGCTTCACCATGTGTGCAATTTAAGGGTTGCTCAAGTGATTCTTTAAAACTGCATAAAGGCAATTCTGCTGTGCCTTGGAGACAGCATTGCTGTAATGTTCTGTGCATACATCTGCATGATTTCTCAAAGCTAATTCAAATTTAATGCATTGGTAATTCCTCTTCTGCAGAAGTCACCCAGCAGTAATCTGAAGGTTACAGAATTATCTTCCAGATCAAATAACACTTCTAAAATAGTATAAACCAGGAGGCAAGATTATAATGGGTAGAATTAGACTTTCAATGAGTCACTCCATCCTCTTTACAATCCTAAACATAGGAACCTGGTGTCAAAAGTACTTTAAAAGTGCAGCCAAAAGAAAGGTATAGTTTTAAAATCAGTTACAAGACAATTTGCAGCACTGTATTGTCAGAAGGACATTATAGCGGGGGTTTGAATCAGTGGGAACTTTAAGAAGCAGGAGTATTTATGTGTTTTGGTGTTCACAAAATAAAGGATTTTTTTTATTTATATAATTTAAACAAAATATGAACACTATCAAAACAGTTTATGGAAAATGTAAATTATTCACAGTAAAATTCTAATGTAAATTGAGCCTAACCAAATGAACAAAAAAATTACACTTCTCTTGGGGTTTAGACTCACAGTACTAATGGATCATTAGTTTCTATTTCACCCATCAGGCACTTATTGTAAAATATTACCACGTAGGACCACACGGAAGTAGCAAGTTAAATGGGTTTACTTGACAATAACCAGTTCTAAAGCAAACAAATCTTGTTTGGTTTTGGACACCCACATTACAATTTAGTCACCGAATCCTGGAACATGAGGAGTTGAAAGGGACCCACAAGGATCATTGAGTCCTGGCCCTCCACAAGCACCACACCATGTGCCTGAGAGCATTGTCCAAACTCCTCTGAACTCCGTCAGGCTGGTGCTGTGATCACTGCCCTGGAGACCCTGTTCCAGTGCCCAACCGCCCTCTGGGTGAAGAATTTTTCTGATATGCAACCTAAACCTCCCCTGATGCAGCTTCAGGCCATTCCCTTGGGTCCTGTCACTGGTCACCAGAGAGCAGAGATCAGTGCCTGCCCCTCCTCTTCCCCTCACAAGGAAGCTGTAACTGCAGTGAGGTCTCCCCTCAGTCTCCTCTCCTCCAGGCTGAANCCTAGTCATATATAGGCTCATATTTGACCACAACAAGAAGAAAGTATAAGGACATAATTATAATACCAGGACTTTTTCTTATGCTGCAACTGCATTAGTATAAACATGTTACACCTAGCTTCTGTGGTTTAGTTATGAGATACATGTCAAGCTGGAAATAAAACCAAAAACTGAGTAGTCATGAGAAGCACATACTTGAAGGCACAAAAAATAGTTGTTTTTAATTTGGGCTGTATTCTCTTCTCTGATTTATTTTAAGTAATATTTATTTGCAGCCAAGCCTAGAAGATATTCCACAATGCCTTCTTCAAACCTTGCTCCATATTCTGAAGGTCAGTGTAGTTATCCTTTACTTTTCCCCATGCATTTCCACAAGAGAGATGTTGCATCTTTCTTCTACCTCTGCCATTTGCTCACCGCCATCTACACAAGAGGACTGTGGCGCATGCAGACAAGAGACTTTGGTTGCTTTGAACTACTGTGAAGAATATTTAGGGGGTCAGTATCTATCATTGAAAAAATTTTTCTGAAATCTATATTAAAAGGACCTGACCTTCCCAGGGACACTGATTTTATCTGTCTGCTTCTAGATTAAACTGTTTTTGGAAACAGGATTGCAGAACTGTCAGGGCTGGAAAAGACTGTGTTCAAGATCCTCCAGTCCGGCCATCAATCCAGCATTGCCATAAAAGGCCAGCATGGCATGAAGCCATATCCTCCAGGGCCCTATCCAGACATCTGCTGAGCACTTCCAGATATGGTGACTCTACCACCTCCATGGGCAGTTTATTCTATCACCTAATCACTCTTTCAGTGATTTTTTTTTTTCTTATATCTAATCTGAACTCCCCTGTTGCAAGTTAAGGCCATTGTCTCTCAACCTTTTCCTTGAGACATGGGAGAAGATACCAACCCCACCTGGCTACAACCTCCTTTCAGGTAGCTGTAGAGAGTGATAAGGTGTCTCCTGAGCCTCCTTTTCTCCAAGCTAAAGAACTATAGCTCCCTCAGCCACTCCTCATCAGACTTGATTTCTAGAGGGAAAGAACCCCTTCAGCTGAAAAAATTAAAGACTGTTCAAGCCAAGATCCAGCATTGTCATGGGGTGTCATTAAAGCTTCTGAAAACATATTTAATTTTAGGATTTATCTCCACACTTCAGAATAAACACATACACATATGTGTTTAAATCCTCTCAGACTAATTGAGAATAACATGACTAAAAATCCCTTCTATTCGTTCTCTGAAAGAACTAATGTGTCCAGGACTTTGCTTTCTTTCGACAACATTGATAATTACTTCCAGAAAAAAATCCCAGCACATCAGTTACCATATTAAAATAACAACAATAACAGTGCTTCCAGCAAATTCTGATTAGTACTGGTTAGAAAAGAAAAAACCTTCTCCCTGATTTTTAGATAGACTTTAAAAATTAAAGAGGAATATGAAGGTAAGAAACTAACATTCCTTCCTGCCCCTTGTAAGTCACTTTTAAAAATGGACATAATCCTTGTGACAAACTTTAGATATTATTTGCCAAGGTCCATAATGTGGGGGTTTTTTTCAAAGGATATAAGTGTATGAACTGTGAGTGTCAACAAAGACTTATCACTTTGAACATGTTTAAAGGAGGTGTAATGCAATTCCATATAGCAAAACCCCTATGACAGCTGCTCCATAAAGTCAATTATATTGCTGTGTGCTCTCAAGTAGACTTATTTTTTATAGTCAGAGTGAATGAGAAACAAGGTGAACAGACATCTCTGTAGCGATTGAGGACTGACTTTCTTTGGTTTGCAGCACCTGGAATAAAAGAATCTTGCCTAATGAACCGAAATCATTTATCACTGAACAATGCAGGGCATGCATTACTGTCCTATCATCCTTAAGAATAATTAACAAAGAAACCATGACCTGCAGTGTCCACCAGGAGTTTTTGGACTTCTTCAAAACAGTGACAAAAAATTCAATTTTCATGGGAAAAAAAAATCTACTCTAAAATATGGACTGTTTCACTTCATGCTAGCTTCTGATCTGTACCGTTTCAATGGACCCCACGTGCAAAAGGTTCAAAATTACAATCATTGCAAGCTGTTTTCTAAGCAGAGTTCTGTAATGTCTGAACTCAGTAGGTGCAAAAGAACTGTGGGTTCTTTCCATAAATATATGAACAAAAAATCAACAGCTTCCACATTGACAGAAATCTAGAGAAATGTCTGTCCTCAAAGGAATTTTTAACACTATGAACTACAGTTTTTCTATTTGTGACTGTTTATCAAATTGAGGAATCATGGTATTGTAGATCTGGTAAAACCCAGTATCTGGAAAAATATTTTCAGGTGGTCCCTGGAGAAGTAAGTCTGTTTGTGAAAAAGGACCCAAGAATATTAAAGAAAGATCGCTTCCCTGATATTTGGTTCTGATCTTTGCAAGTTTTTATACTAAATGTGATGGCTTGCATTAATAACAGTAACTATTTAGGTGTACTGGATTTCCCTTGCCTGGGTTTTCTAGTCTGATCCATTCTGTGCTAGATATACTAACATATGATTAGTATCCTGGTTATTCACTTAATTCATTAAAAATGTTTATATATTTAAGATCATCAAAGCTACTAACAGCTAGCTAAAACTTGTTAATCAAACTATATTTTGACTCATTGATTCTTTGGATGGTCAATGTCTTGTTTAGATTTGCCCTTAAAAAGAACAGAATTTAGTTATTTTGTCTAGGCAGAAACAGAAGGAAGAAAAGAATTTAAACAATATGGGTTTTTTAATGAATATGGAAAATTATTACAAAATAAGAAACTAGGTGCATGCAAGTTTAAATGCATATTTAGTTTAGTCTGTTTAGAGAAGATAAATGGTAGCATGGTGTGAAGTTTTACAGAATTGGGACAGTTACACTGTGAGACAAGCCAGGAATTTCTTGTACAATTTATCACAAATAAAATAGCCATTATATTTTCTATCACTCTGTACCATTGCATACACTCAATGCAATTGCAAAAACAGAGTTTAGGAAATATATAATGGAATTAGTAAAATTATTCTGGTATAGGTTTTCCATTCTCAGCTTTAGTCAGCATCACAGCATCACCTGTGAAACAAATAGAAAATGAAAATAGCTGTAATAAATACAGAATGAAAATAGCTGTAATAAATGCCTTTCCAAATACACCAATATCAAGTTGCAAGACTTTAACACTTTTAAACAGTGTATTAAAAATTATTCAGAACAATGCAACAATTACAAAGATGACAGCCTGGCTTGTTAATGACAAGGAACACCTGCTTTTATCTTTGACCAATCATTTGATGTCAGACTAGCTCTTCTCTGGTCCTGGTCTGAATCTTATACCATCTGTGTATTTTCTTTTTAAAATTCCATATTTGCATACAGTAAAGGAGAGATATGCTTTTCTGTGAAAGGTAATTAATCATGTGTGTTAGATGGTGCAGCCAGGGGTTCAGGACTAAGCTGGTGTACATCTGTGAGGGAACTCCTTCCCAGCTGATGAATGCGGAGTGTTGACAAATCCTCCACAACTGAGCAAGCCTTTCTTTCCTTGGTCCAGCTTGACTCAGCACTTACTGCTGCTGCAGAGTTACACTGGCTTGGTGAAATGGGGCCAGTCTGGGGTGCCTAATCTGATTTTCCTGTATCTGGCACTCAAAAAATCCTAAATTTAAATCAGGTTGAAAACTGTTTTCTCTCAGATGGATACCTCATGCATATTAGTGAGTAAGATATTTGAAACTGGTTTTATGCACAGTACTTATTTTAATCACACTCTTCATTACATCTCCATTATGTAACCACATGATGGGCTCACTGCTTCTATTTCTGTATTACTCAGGCCAAGTTACTTCAAAAAGACATCACTGCACTGAAAATTCCCACTGTTCCCCAACTGTATCACAATCTGTTTAGAGCACATGAGCCTCATCTCACAAATTTGTAAAACTGATTTAGTTACAATGACTTTGAATGGTAAATAATTGGGCACTTATTGAAGTCATCAGAAAAAAAAAAAAGAAAAGAAGCATGAATTTACAAACACTTGTCTCACTGATAGAAAGAAAAAGTATCCACTGTAAGTAAAAACCAATAAAATTTAGGTTAGGTTAACCATCCAATTTTAAACTCTGCAGAAAAACATATCAAAAAATAACTCATAAAAGCCTTCTGTAATATATTTTCGAAGGCCTTTACCCTCATCTATGATATGTGAAACTCCAGAGATCACGCACAGTGCTGTAAAAAAATAGATCCCCTTAAGTGTCTAATCATTAAGCAAACACTAAAAAATGTAAATTGGAACAAGATGATAAATACAATAAGATCCTCTGATCAAGCAATGCAGGAATATTTTTTGTGCTACCAGGAGAGAAAATATTAACCTCCCTTCATGTGCCCTGGCAACTTAGTTTCCTCTGCTTGATGAAACAAATTAATGACTGTTCTGGATTTTGTGAACATCTAAAAGCTAATAAGAAAATTCATAACAGCAGCAGTGCGGGCATGTGCATGTGCACACACATGCTGCTTGATGCTCTTTGCACTAGCCAGCAAAGGCTCAGGAACTGAGTGCACCAAATGGATAATATTACTGAGAGCAGCAAGAGCAGAGCTGAGGGAGAAGTAATCTGGCATACTGTGCGAGAAAATCACATTATTATCCAAAAGTAAATTGCTTTACTTGCCCAGTACTCACAAACCCCATCCCTGGATAATCATCTTCACACTCAGCTGCACTTCATAGCTTGTTTACCATGTTACGCTGATGTTTACTCCCTAAGTTTATTTGATGTTGGCCATTTGAAAACATTATGATTTAAATTAGTCCCTGTAACTAATGAGCATATGTTTCATGTGTGTTCCATAAGAACAAGGAAATAGAAATATTTTGGGTTAACATCGTCTTTTTAGATCAAATTTAAGCATCTTGGAAAATAGAAAACAGAGTACAAGGACTTATTCTGATATAACGTAATATTAAAAGAATTTGAAGGAATTAACATTACATTATAAGGATTTTAGAGACTGCTCAGACATCCTAAGTTCATGACTATTCCAGCAGAGTTAAACCTGATAGGTATGAGGATTCTAAGAAAAATTAATTCTTAAATAGGTAGTGCGGCAGAAGAAACTGTCAGCTCATAGTCCATGTTATCATGTCTGCAATATAAATGCCAAAATACTGAAGCACCAAAGAAAGAAGTTGTGCAATGAAACAAGAAAGAAAGATAACAAAAATCCAGTAGCACTACATTTCAAATGTTGGGCAGGTGGCACTCTCCAAAACTTCAACTGTTATACCTCTGAAGGCTCAGGAGAAGGGTCTCAGTTTTTCAAAAGGTATGCCACTCTGTTCTAAAATTTTATTTTCCTTGAGTAAGGGAAACTTATACTGAGCTTAGTGTAAGAGTAGAGAAGAATATTGGATGTGAAAAGTACTGAAGCAGAAAAAAAAACACATCAAAATACTGTTCCAAGTGGCAAAGAAGATGTCATACTACAAGTGAAGGACATGTAAGTGGGGAATAAAAAATGGTAGAGACTTAAACGTGTTATTTGACCCTCTTGACTTTTCTAGTCAGCTCTCTGTGTTTATAACATTGGAGCAATTTGGAAATACCTGCATTCTGTCCAAAGTTTCGGCTGTGATATATTTGCTTATTTAAACAGTAAGCATCTAAAGACACGATCAGCCTTTTCCAATTTGTGATGCGCTGATATATTAGACACCAGAGTTTGTCTTAAGAAATATGTCTTTTAGTCAGTGTGAGCATACACATGGCAGGCTGTAGAATGCTTTGCACAGACACTGTTTGGAACAGACTGGGAGGAAGCCTCAGGCTCTACATCTGCCTGTGGCCTCATTTTGTCTAAAGATGAGGAGTAGACTACAGTTTGGTAGAAGCATACTATTCATAAATATTTGTGATATCTTACTTGAAATATTAGCATTTTCCAGCTTCACAAGTGTTATAAAAGTTAATGGAGGCAATTTCTGATTAGTGGCTGCCATCAAAACTCTGGCACATGAGCTTTCCACTCACACCCTATGTATCTAATTCTACATGCAGAAGACTTGAGAATGTGCCATTAGGGTCATTAAATCCTCTCTCGTTTTAAGAAGATCTTTGTGATCTTGATAGACATCAGACACTTAGTTTTCAAATTTCTCAGTAACAAAATCTCATGGTCATTCTCTCTACTTTTATATATAGACAATAAACATGAAAACTCTCTTTTTAATCAACCAAATATTCAAAATGTAGAAAGTTAAATCCTCCTAATTCTGTGCTTGAATTAAAAACCTCTCAATAGCTCTTTAGTATACAAAAGCCCTTGATTACAATTTCAGAGTCTGCTGTCTGCTTTTTTTTCTTTAATTCCAGTTAGCTTTTCTTTTTTTTTTTTTTTTTTTTAATAAATATCCTGGTTAGAGATTTTTTTAATCTTGGTCACTTGTATTTCATCACACTTTTGAAGCACATGAATGATAAATGACCATTCTACAGTGTTTAACAAAACTGTTTACATCTTACTGATTAAAAACTTCAATTGGTTCCTAATACAAGATTCCTGGTGTCAAAACTAAAACCTTGGACATGATAAGTAAGGTGTGTAGATTTAAGCAAAATGGTAAACTTTAGTTTTAATAACTGAGCCTAATAATTTGGCTCCCATAAGTGGTCTCACAATTTGGGACCAACATGAAAATAGTAGCTAGGATGGAACAATTTCCTTCTCTGATCTGAAGCTTGACTGCAGTCATACCTCTGCAGATAATTAATATAGGCAAGTACCCATTGTCTAGGTGCTTGGAAGATCATTTTGGACAGAGAAATTTTATGGGAGAAGAAAGATAAGCAGACTTTTCTGCAAGAGCCAGCATTAACCTCATTGTGAGTTACTGGAGAAAAAGAAGGGATAACTACACAGTTATGCTGGGAAGGCTATCTATAGTTTGAGTTTTCCTCCATTGTGGCAGAGCTCTGTTTCAAAGTGAAATGTCACCTACAGTACTTCCTGAAACTCCCAAAAATATACTGTCTTCCTCTTTCTATGGTGTGATTTTTCTTAATGCCAATAATGAGTTCATTTATTCAAAAATAAAATCCATCAAATATTTCTCTTGAGGTCTTTCTGTAATCTTGTTTGTGTTATTGTGCTTTCAAAAGAGGTAAAATTGTAGCTACTCTTTCAGTTTGAAACAACTCTTTGCCTCTTTGCAGAGATGTAAGGAAGCTGTGAAAGCAGAAAACTAGGGAAAACCTCTGGAAAAGAAAACTTGCTGATCCTGCCCTGTGGACAGCCAGGAATTCCTGCCCAATTTCCACCTCGGGTTCACTGCCATGCTGCTACATACCAAGCAGTTGCCAGGTGGAAAGATTAGCACAGGTCAATGGATCCCTGTAAGCAAATGAGATCCAGAAAAAGCTGCCGCGTGACATGCACTAGTGCAAATGAAAACAGACATGCAAAATCCAGCAGCACTACTCTCCACAACTAAAACTTGTCATACAAAATGTTTAATTTGGCCGAGTGTATCTTAATCCATTTCTAATACCACAAATAACATTCTCATAGTCGATTATGGGGACAAACAGTTCTTTAATCAATTTAATAAACATAATCTTATTAAAGCAACTCTTGAGTCAACTGTAGACCATGTCCTCAATTAACCTGAGTTCTGAAATAACCAGCTAAATGATCAGACATCAAAGAGGCTTCTGAATTCAAACATAAGCCTCAGTGTTTGGATGGTGAGAGAAAGGAGAGAAAAAGGATTTTCTGGCAGATGCAGTTTAGCTGGTTTAGGTTGGTTTTGAATACAAATAAGCAACAGTGTTAGCCACAGCTACATGCAGGAATAAAATGTATCCTTAAA
>VYZQ01044264.1:0-14952 GCA_013400655.1 Mystacornis crossleyi
CAAACCAAACCAAACCAACAAACTCCCAGACAACAAACACCGCCCAGAACATAAACAGGCAAAGCAAATCAGACAAATAAAACGAACCCAGAGCAGACGGGCCCCGCTGCCTCCCCCGCAGTGGCGCGGCGCTGCCGGCAGAGGGCAGCGCAGCACCGAGCCGGCTCCGGGCCCGGAGCTGCCCCGGCCGCGGGACAGCGCGGAGCCGCTCCCNAGTGCAAGAACAAATTGCAGGAGGTATGCACTAGGTATGCATTAGATACTAGGCAGGATATACACATTAGGCATACATTTTACAGGGGTAAAAATCCTCTGTGCCCTACTAGCTGATACAAATACGAGAGATTTCAAAGGCTAGCCAACAGAAAAAAATGTAGGAGAGATGTAGTGAAATTGAGGAAAAAGCATATGTGTTCACTTGGCAGTGCTGAGGAACAGGCCTATGTACAGAAAAGTAGATTTCTACATGCATTTGGTTAATACATCTACCGAACATGCTTCAGACTTATAGTTCTGATCTCCTTGGAAATGCCAGGAGCACTCAGCTTTGTGCCACCATCGCATGAACAACTAAAATGGAGTGCTGCACTGGGCACTAGGTCTGTTTTCTTGACTGCTGGATCAGCAGGTGCTTGGGGGTTGCTTGTGTGAGTACATGAGCCAACCAAAAAGATTACACAGCTTTTCTCTTCCTGAAAGGGTGCTATGTTCCAGGCATACTTTTGAAACACCAATTTCTTTTTCACTCAAGATTAAATTTGAACAGATGCCAACTACCTTCCCTTCTGCATCCTTCCCACACTTGTAGTTGATAGTGTCTTGTTCACAGTGCCTATGCAATGCCTACGCACTGCCTTTGTTCCCCCGGCCCTGTGCAGGGGGACAGTATGGTCTGTGGGCATCAAGTTGCCCCAGGTGAGATGAAGCAGAGCCTTCCTCTGGCTGAGCTCTGGTTGTCTCAGCTGGAGCCTGTTCTTGGCATATGTTCACTACATTCCCAGAAGGACATACAGCTTGTTCTAATACTGAACACTCAATTTGCAGGCACTGTGCGTCCGAGACTATAAATAATTGTAAAACCAAAGGACTTGGAGAAGATCACACTATCATTTCTTAATCTGGTAATGAAACCATAGGTGGAAGAGGACAAAACACCCATTTACACAACAGGCTTCTCAATGTAGAGGACATTTAAAAAAATTTGTTGTCTAGATGATGCTGTAGCCATCTAAAGCAGGTTCTTAGGTATCTGAATATCTGACTCTCCTACTAAGCAATGAAACTATTCAGCTTTGGAAAGGAGACTCTCCGTCTACTGACAAGTATATCAGCAAGACTATCTTTGATTTTTTTACTTTCTTTTATGAAACACATAGGAGATAACTTTTTTCCATGATCAGCTCAGTAAACAATTCCTTCATAATAAAGAGCCAAATACCAGAATAATTGATGCAGAAGGGTCTCAGCTGTGGTGTGAGGTGACCACTGATGACTATGTCCTGACATATAGTAACCTAACATGTCCTTAACCATTCCCCACATGGGAGTTTCCACAGATTTCCAAGAGAGTCCTGGTAGCGTCCCCCTCTCCTGCAGCAGCATGGCTTGCCTGATTGAATTTTATATGTGATGGAGTTCAACAAATCACCATCTTTCCAACACAGAAGTTTCCCAAATTTTTAAAGACCCTTATTATGTGCCTTCCTTTTTTGTCCTTTCTTTCTAAGTACAACCCTCTCCACCAAATTCTTTAATCTGTCTCTAAAGATCATGCTTTCTAGCTTGCGGATTGCTTCCCCCACCCTCCCCATGATTCTAGTCCCTCCAAACAGCTCCTATTTTTATGGAAAGACAGCCCCAAAACTGAACCCAGAGCTAGGGAGAGCAGGCAAGTCCTTCACATCTCATATTTGCAAGCATGTTTTGTAGAGTCTGACATACATATATCTGTTTTCTCACACTCTTAGTAGTTTCTGGCCTGTAAGTTTCAGAGATTTTTTTTTTTTTCTCAAAGAGGAAAGAAAATTAATTTAAGAAGGACATTGTTTCTCTGGGGGCAGTCCAAAACCCTTTCAACTAATTGGGCACATGGAAGTTATAAAACTGTTGTTTCTGAAGGTGTTGACCAGAAGACTGTTTGTTCACCTGGCATTACTAAGCCAGTCTCACAACATCTAGGACTTGGTATCTACTGGTTTTATAAACTGTGTGCTTGAAGACGGCCCTGAGAGAAGAATGGATTGTTTTGGCAAGTTCAGCTGTTGCAGTGTCCCTATGTATTCCATGGCTCACATTTCCAAGAGATACAGCATGGTGACTCTCTATTTGTTTATGTGTTTTATCTGCTTTTTGCGTGTTTGTGCTTTTTTTTTTCTTGGTCTATTACCTCAGCTCTGCTTTAGTAGCATCACAAGTTTATCCTGCATTCAGCCCAAAAATTGTAGTAATTTTTTCCTCTCTGACACATGCACTTTGGTTTGTCTGAATCATCTGTGCCTGGCTTAAGGATTGTGCCCTCAGTGCTCTGTCATGATTAAGTGAAGAAGGGATCTGTTTCAGGCCAAGGCTGCTACGTCACATCTTCTGTAAAGAGCAGTGATGTAATTCCGTATTAGTTTTAAGCAGCAAAGCTGATTTAAGATGCTTCTGACCACACTGCCACCAGCTGCCTGACTGCTTTATTCATGCCCCCAGCCAACATTTTTTAAGAGAAGAGTGACTGATACTGCACGGATAAGAATGAGCAACATGCAGTTGAACAACAGGAATGGGTGAACAACTATGGCAATTAAACCACATTATAAAAATGTAACATACAATAATGAGCTAGATACTCTGCAATCAAGTACCAGAAGAGGCATACAGTGATTTCTTCTTTCTCTGTTTTTTTTTTTTTTTGTTTTGTGTGGGGGTGTTTTTTTTTTTTTTTTTTTCTTTTTTTTGTTTTTTTTTTTTTTTTTTTCTTTTTTTTGTTTTTTTTTTTTTTTTTTTGTTTTTGTTTTTGTTTTGTTTTGTTTTTTTTCTGTATGATTTATTTTTATTCAGATCTCTTCTGGTTGTCTTTGACTATAAGCAATGCTGTCATGTTTGTGGCACTCTCTCCATTATTATGCTGTAATTTAACTAGATAAGCAATTTTCTGATAGTCACACTAGGAAGCCTACTGTGAGCCTGTGCACAAGTGATCAGCACTGACTTCCAGAGTAGAGTCCTCTCTAAAGTTTGGAAGCCATATTTTATTAAAAAGAGGTATTTGTATATTACTCAATATACTGGGAATGATTTCATTCCCAAAACTGGTTCTATAGGTGCTTTGAAAGTTTCCTCTGGCAGTGATTTTTAGAAATGCGTTTGCTTACTCTTTTGATCTGCTGATGCCAGCCCATCAAATAGTGGTGAACTTGGTTACAGTTTTATGTCTGCTTCTGAATCAGGGTGCAGCAGAGGATTTCCTCCACAGATCGCCAAGTAGTTGTTTTATGTTGGGAAGTGTAACTAAAATAATCCTGATAGAGCGGCAAGAGAGCACACAAGCCTCTGCAGGCTCCTCCATAAGGAATCCCACCTATCTATGCAAATAATGGTAAACTGAGGCAGTCGGTTCCTGGGAGCAGTGGCAGTGGAGTGGCTGCATGAGTGCTGGCTGGCCAAGGATGGCTGCAGGAGGCCACCCTGTCAGGAAGCACTGCCTGAGCACAAGGCAGTGACAGTCACATATAAGGGCTCTGGGGAACGTGGCAGTGACAGTCAGTGTCATACAGCAGAGGTTTCTCATTTTTCATAGAAAGGAAGGTTCATTTAGTGTGTGTGTATGTGACGGAGGGTAAACAACAGAAAAATCCAGTAAGCTTGGCCTCTAACATCCCAGTCTGCGACTTTGCATAGAAATGTTGGTTTTTTCAGGGCAGTTCTGAGATCTGTGTATTTTCACATGCATGAATCACACAAATGGGACCTTGCAGCCAGAAAACAGCAGGAAACAACAAAATGCTGGTCAGGTTCCAAATTTGCTTACACATTTGCAGAGATTGTACATAAATGTTTAATATTTGTTTTTGTGTGAGGGCACGAGCATATCACTTAATATGTTTCATTCTGTGAGATGTATTTTTTCTTGGATGTTTATAAAGATACCTTCATAAGGGTCCTTTTTAAATAAATTGCTTCCTTTAACAATTAGGGCTATTTGCTATCATTCACTTAACTTTGGAAAATTCTAATTCCAGACTGATAGGGAAAGGAAACTTAAAAAATGTTACATTTTTTTTCTCTGCTTCAGGAGTTGATCTCTCACAGTTACTGCTCTATGAAGGTAGCTGGTAAAAGGAATAAAAATGGATGCTTTTTTATAAGTTCTTGCATCATGGAACTTTTGTCTTTGTTTGAATTTCAGTGAAGTGTCTCAATATCAGTGCTGTTTCAAAAAAAATTATTTAATGAAGATGTTGCTGTTTTTGTAGGATAAACACAAAACTGATTCCAATCAGTTTCTTAATGAGTATATTCACAATACTGTGTATTGTGGCTATAAAGACTATATTTCAGGTTACATAAATACTAGATTGTTATCCCATGACAAAGTACCTGTGTGCCAGGCACTAACTGTGCTCAGAAATAGGTTGCTGCAGTGCTTTTCAATCACTATATGTTAGCCACTTAGTGTTTTGTTGCTGAACTTAGCAAGGTATCTGTCGGTGCCTTTTTAGTAAGGTGAATGGTTTAGGGATAGAGCAAGATGCATGAGATGGGGACACTTGCTTTGCTAAGCTGTCTTTTAAGTATTTAGTGCGATGATTTTTCATTGTAGAAAACTCTTGTGAAGACTGAAATGCTTCTTCATCTTGCTGTACTTTCAGCTTGGATAATAGCTATTTAAGCTTCTCTGTTATTCATGGCCGTAACTAATGTCTTCTCTATGAGAAGTGATACAAATCCTCTGTACTTTCACGATCAGGCTTGTTCCCTTACTTCCCCACCTTGGAGGGTCCTGTGATATAATTCCACAGTAATTTTCCCCTGGCAGTAGAAGTGCCCTCCCTTCCTCGTTACTAGTAGCTATCCATGCTGTAATGCAGTGCTTACTCAGGTCTATGTGCAGCTCCTCTAAGGCCTTCCTCAGACTTAAGGCTGATCTACAGAGCTTTCTGTAATGTTTAGAATATGCCTAAAATTCAGTACCTACAGTGATAATGGCCAAATTCAGCTGGTGGTGGAGCTGCCAACTCACCCAAGTTTTTTACTGCTACCTGTGGGGGAAATTCTTCCACAGAAGTAGAGACTACTCTAGTGAGGAAGGGGAGTGCTCCCTGTTACTCTTGATGTAGTTCATGAGTTCCAGGGAGCTCAGGGCATTCCTGGTCCAGCAGTACGCCTGTCAATCAGAAGGGGTTAGTCAAAGGGTGAGACCAAAGGATTTGGGTCAACAGTCCCATTAGGGGAGGCAGATCACTCCAGTGCACAGAGCTACGTCACCCTCTCCTTTTGCGTGAAGATACCTGGTTTGTTTACTTTGATTACTCTCTGAAAAATGGCTTGAGCACACAAAGGGTGCTCAGGACAGTGGCAGTTTTGTAAGCTGGGTGTTGGTGCTGTGACACTCAGAAGAAGTAGTGTTTACTTTGATGGATAAAAGAACAGTAATTCCATGAGATACAAAGAACCATGTCCACTTACAAAAATAGTGACCTTGTCCCTGTTTTATCGATGACTGTGCACCTCTGCATGGCAGATCTTCAGTTTGGGTGTTGATGCTCTCTTTGAATTTGTCAGTAGTCTGGGGCTCTTCCTTAAGTGCAGAAAAAAAATGAGGTTCTCCTCTTACTCCCAGTTCTGCCTAATGTGAAATTCCAGGCTGATGTCTCCTATTTCCTAATTCAGGGACTAGGTCAACCCATTATCGGCAAATGTCATTTCCCTCAAACAATCTTTTCAAAATTCGGCTGACCAAGACAAGCATGTCTCTCTGAACAGCCAACTTCAATACTTTGGCTCCTTAGCTTGCTTCCTGGCACAGTCCCGGTATGTGAAATTCATTATCCTGGCAGTCCATACATCCCCTTGATGACTGAAAACACAGGAATGATTATTAATTAAGGAAGGAGAAGGCCTCCTGCAGCTCAGATCACAGCCATTAAGTTAGCAGACAGAAGCAGTCACTAGTGTTTTACCTTTTACCTGTATTGTTAGGATTGCTCTTAAAGACAGGTGGAAGGTGGAAATAGATCTTTTTCAAGACCTAGTCCTGCTGCACACTTGGCCAGTGTCCTGCAAATGAGATGAGAAACATAGTGGCCTAGTAAATAAACTAAAAAGAAGTTAAAAAGCAATGTTCAGCCATTCAGATCACTGAAGAGAGAACCTCTCCAGTCTGAAAGGCTGCCTGTACCATGATATATAAATAGATGTTTAGAGCAGTATGGTCAATACTGTTCTTGTCTTTAAACAGAGATTGAAAATTAAATAATAATAAAACCATTGAACCAGCTGCTATCTGTGAAGGGTGCCATTGACTAAGATGCTGGAGCATGAAGGAGAAAGTGCTGAGTGGGCAGCAAGCAACGATTTACCATGAAGAATACATTTTATCTGCTTTACCAGATACTGACAAAATAAACATGAAGTTCAGGCCTTAAAGGCCTCAGCAGAGAGTTTAACCTCTGACTTTACTGTGACTGAGATGCTCCTCACTGTTCTCCCGTTGGCCTTACTGGGTGAAATGAAACACACACACCACAGCCTTGGGGCCTTGGGACCTTGGTGCCAGGCTTAATTCACGTCTTAGCATGTCTTTGCTGGAAATGCTGCATGACTTTGTATAGCTTTCCTTTCACGTTGTGTAACAAAGCGAGTCTAACTTGTGAAACACTCTCTGAACATGTCAGTAACATGCTCAGTTTTCTGGACTGTCCTGAAAGTTAGAGATAAGTCTAATGTGAGGAATCACTGCATAGGGAAACATAGCAGCTAGGTGTACCTGAGTTTATGAATGTCTCTTGCTTTCAGTCACTTTCATTAGTGGCTGAGATTTTGAAGCCTTCTAACATGCATTTTATTATAGGTGCTAGTCGTTTTATAGCAACTTGTTGCTAGACCATTTCATTTTTCCCTTGCCAATACCCTTTCTGATACACTACATTGTTTTTACTGTTAATGCTGTCATCACTGTTAAATCTGGAGAAAGGATAATTTTGGTGGCTGTGGTTGTTGAGGTATTCATAATGAAGAAGGCTCTTTTGAAAGCAATGAGATGGCATTCAAAATCAAGCAAAGACAAAGCCTGAAAGGAAAATTAACTTAGAAGTCAGAAATGTAGGACTACTTTAGCCAAAAGGAAAATGTGTGGAGAGGAGCGAATCCAAGAATGAACAGCCTGATAATGCTATAAGAGGATAAGATTCAAGTGTTGGTTCAGAAGAGTAAAATGATGTAAGCAGTGTATAATCCAGAGTCATGACCAATTATATTTGAGAGGGACTTGCTTATTTTACTCGGTGCTATTACATTTCCCCTAATCCACAGCACGTACTAAGGACAAATCCTCTTCCCACTGCTGGGTATATTGACTCACACTGCTTTCCTGACATTCGGGCACTTCTTCACAGGGACAAGTGACACGCCTGAGAAATTTTGCAGAAATGCAGGCTGCAAATTCCTTAGCGCAGGACTGACTGCACCCTAATATGCATTAAGTTTTTGAGAAGAAAATGGCCAAGTGGGGTGTATGAGAATAATAGGGATTAATAAGGTACCACCTCCATCTGCATCAGACAACACACTTAGGAGGTCAGAGTTCTGCCAGTCTCTTCCATCCTTTTGACTCCAACAAGGGTACCAAGATGACAAGAAAATGCTTGCATTTGTAGTAGACATATCAGAGCTGTGTCTACAATTTCTTGTGAAGTTATAACTGTGTCTGTTCCAAGAGACTAGGGAGAGTATGAAAGTCATGGCAATATTTTTAGAAAGGTAAGTGAAATGACCTGAGTAATTTTAGGTCATTCTTGCATTGATTTGTGGCCAAAAGATGGAATGTTCAAAAGATTGAAGCAGAAATAATGACAGTCAATAGGGTTTAAAATAAAATAGGGTATGTCAAATGTACTTAGTTTAATTGCTTGAGATCATGGGTTCGATTGATTAGAAGTACACTGGTTTTCTTCGACTTCACGTTTTTGGACACATGACAGTCTGCTACGTTGCTTCCACAACCTTGACCATTGTCTGCTTCAGGATTTTGTGGAGATTTCAGATATTGTCTGTAGTTTGGCAGCCTTCACGTGCAGCTGCCTGAGCCTTGGCATGCAGCTGACAGGGCAGCCTTGCCTGTAAGTCACAGATGCCTTCCCTGAGAACCCCAGGTAGCTGAGTGGCCCTTTGGAGTACAGAAACTCACAGCAAATTTTTCTTTAGCAAGTATTGGTTGTGAAATTGCAGTGTATTCTTCTGTCATCTAATGTGGATGCAATTACTTATATAGGTTGTTCTCGTGACTCAGGTTACACTGAATTTAGGTGCTCTCACAATGAAATGGATTGTGAAAATGTGTGAGGTTAGGAGAGCACCATGAGAACGTTTTGGAGTCTGATCAATGGCCCTACAAAGGGAGATTTATCAGCTTAGTGTCTAGCTTACTTTCATGGTATAAAAATCTTTTCTGGGGTATCGTATCTAACTCTTTAAGTTCTTATAGTCTACTAATGAAAATCATAATGAGAGAGTGTAAAAGTCAAAGTGAGAAAATGCATGCCTTGAACAATCCTGTCAAGGGTTAAGGTAAATAAATGGTTATTATTTTATAAGCAGTATGCCAGTTGGCTGGTGTCTTTCTTCAGGATATATGTAGATTGGCCTCAATTTTTAGGGTTCTGGCAGATGATACTTGGTGTCCTTTTGTAGCTTCTGCTATTTTTGACTTCAATACAGTTACGAACCGATCAAACCTACAGCAGTGAGCACTCACTAATAATTACAGAAATACTCATCTTCTCAGGTCTGGTTCTTGACTGAAATGCCTAAGCTCATACTAAGACATGGATTATGTTAGATCCTCAGCTGTTAAGGTTTTATTTAGCACCATTAGCTTATCTGGAGCTACAATCATTAATACCAGTTTGGTTTTGCTTAGGAGATGCCAATTCATGTCATTTCAAGTCAAGCAATTGAAATTCACATTTATCTGGTGTCTATACTGAGCATAAAATTTTTATTAAAGTAGACATGTCATCTCTGGGGAACAAAAAGAATCCTTGACTTCCCTCTAACTTCAGTAAACTATTCACTTGTTTTTTCATAACATGGCTGACTAGGTTTATTTGTCATGTGCCCCTGTAATTCAGTGTTCAAATCCAAATGTGACAAAAGGGAAGTAAGTAACGGACCCTCTCTTATGCCCTAAACCTCCAAAGGGCTTTTTAAAACCAGTACTTTGACTGTATCTAATGTTTGAGTATAGAAATAGAAACAAAATACATGAGAACAGTCAGCTGCTCTGTCAGCTCTACAAGGCCAGTATTTGACACAGACAGAGGAGAACTAACACATAGAAAATGCAACTATTTGAAAGGATAATCCTTTTGGAAGTGCAACTTACAACATCTATCTAGAGTATGAAACCTGCTGTATTCCAGTGAGATTCCTACAGAGATACTGAGCTGATACATTGACTACAGTTTTTAAGGCAGTAAGAAATCAGCACATGCCTAAAAGTTTTGCTGACTACAAATTTATTTGAAAACTTACCTGAATAGAATTAGGGAACTAAATCAAGGGCCTGTAAGATTTTTGCTGGTATTGTATCCATAGCAAAATATTATGTGAAAAATCTCCTAACATAATCTGACTTTGTCTTCTGTTCAGTATCTCTAAATTCTTTCTTTTTTTTTACCCAGTTGTCTTATACTGTAGTAACAAAGAACAAATAGTTGAATCTGTTTAATAAATTATAGTCTGAATTTTTTTACCTGTATTGAGTAGATATGCAAAATGCATATTCATATCTCTAAACAAAAAAAAAATCAGATGTAAAAAATTCTGTGTGATTACACTACCATAAAATTTGGTAGTACTTTGCTTGAAGAAGATAAAATTATACACTTTTAAGATCATCACATGTCATTGTCACTAGTCAGCCTTGCAAGATGCATCTTCATTCATTGTATTCAGGAGACTGCCTGATTTCATTATGATAGTTTTCTAACTCAGAAAATATTTTGTATCTGAGAGCTTTTTGGGAATAGTTATAATACCTACTTATTCAGATCGGTGGCTATGTTTACGGAGAGAAGAGAACACCACAAATAGAAGAGATTTATAGCTCAGTACCCCACAGGGTGATTGCACATGACTTCTGTACTCTTTTCTCTTAAAAATACACTTGCCTGCTTGTCATGGCTGGCAGCTCTGGTCTTTCAACTAGTGCGTTCAGTGCTTAGTTCAGAGGCATGTTTTATTTCTTCAAAGTTGTTAAAAGAACTTGCAGTACTCAGTGATCTACATCTGTATCGCAGTCAGGTTCCTGACGGACAGCACAGAGGGAAAAAAGCCACTAGGAAGAGCTCTGCTGAACTCAGAAGTCTCTGGATTGAATCTTCAGTGAGAGGAATGGCAAGAAAAGAGAAATGACATCCTAGTTCTAATTTTGAGTATAGAAAGCAGGTTACTAGGTCATGCTAGTCAGCTATCTGATGGGAATTGCTCTTTCATGCTTTCTGGAGTTTCATACAGCTTTTTATCTAGGGTGCATGCACAATTCATGAGCAGCTGAAACAAGACAAAATTTAACAAATAAAATAAAAAAGACATTCAAATAAAGGAGACTATAACACAGTAATAAGTGAAATATGATAGATGAATACTATAATAGCGGAAGCAGTCATTCACTGCTATTATTCATGGCTGCAGTTATGAATATTAATAAACCTAAATAGCTGCATCTGTAAGTCAGACTCTATTTTTCAGAAAGGGATTTCTGTCATCAAAGACTAAATCAGTATTCAGAGATTGTAGGGTGGAATCGGAGAGACAACAACCAATGAACCTTTTTCAGGGTTCCTGATTTCTACCTGGTGATTGTGAAACAGGTATTGGTTTGTCAGAACTTGGCTTATAAAAATGAGAGGAAGGAGAAAACAACAGGCTGTGAAAATCTGAGCTTTCAAAAATATTCCATTACAGCAGAGGGAGGAAGGAAGGAGGGGATGGGACAGGACTGTGGGTTTTGAGATACTCCCATGCAGATTGCTGCAGAGCTGAGAGTCCTCTGGGAGATTTGACAGCCAAAAAAATTGCTCCACTCTCCTCAGGAGAGGCTGTGTCAGTGTGTGTCTGTGTGAAGCAGCTTAGGCAAGCAGCAGTCTGCCTTAGGCTGTGCCTAAAACATATATGTGACTATATAGCAGAGTTGTGGGACATAAACCAGCAGTGCTCCACAGACAGCCCAGTTCTGCACACATATCAGGCTTTGAATTTTGACAGATCCAAAACCAGCCCAACCTCATCCCATTGCCTGCTATAGATTCATATGTGTGGTTAGAGGCCCATTTAACTTATAATTTGATGGGCATCAAATAGGTCCCTTGGAACAGAACTCTATCTTTCATTTCAAAGAGTGAGCCTTTATAGCTGGGAAAAAGAAAAGTCTAAAGAAAAAACCTGAACTGAAAGAAATCTCTGTGGCTGTCCGGAGAACTGGAACAGTTGTAGTGAAAGATGTCGGGTGCTATATCCATCTCAATAGACCTGAACTGCAACCTAAAAATGAACATTTAAATCTTTGCAACTATAAGCCAGCCACTTAATGAGAGACTCTCATTTGTCTCCGGGCAAAAATTTCCCAGATCCTAGAACCTCTTCTTCTTTCTCCAAACGACTGCTCCTTTACAGCTGTTATATATCAAAAGAGATATCTGCAGGGAGCTGCCTGTCAAAAATGTGGGTACAGAGCAAAGCAGGAGTAATTGAACAGGAATGATGTGCTGTGAGCAGAACTGAGGTGATGAGCACTGTCTGATGTCTCTGCCAGTCCAGGACAGGTGAGGGTGCCTGTTCCTGCTATAGTTATCTGAATTTACTTCATGGTCTTTGTACACTGCTTTTGATTTTTATCTTACTGTCCTGGTTCTGGCCCGGACAGGGTTGATTTTTGCAGCAGCCAGGTGAGGGCATGGCCAGGACCTGGAAGTTATTCTATCCCATCTCACATCATTGCAGGGGCAGGGGAAATGGAGTGTGTTCCTAGCTGCAGAGTGCACGTGGCTGCAGTTGGGTGGCAGGCAGGCTCTGAGATGAACATTTTTCGTGAATCACTCTCTCCTTTGTTTAACGCTTTTGTTATTAATATTTTTGCTGTTACCATTCGCTTTCTCATCTCGTTGTTTCCAGTAAGTAGTTCTGCTCTCAGCCCGTGATCTTCAGCTTTTGTGCCTCCAGTTGTCCTCCCCAGGCACCCGCAGGGGGAAAGGAATGGGGAGGGAGAGCAAATGGGCCACATCATGGTTTTAGTGGGAGGATGAAATTGGAGAATATCATTCCTAAACCACAACACTTCTCAACAAGCTAAATGTGTCAGGCATATGCCTAGTAAAAGACACATGAAAGTTTGAGAGTTTACTTTGCCAACTATTACATTCAAACTGTGACTGATTTTTCCAAAGTAAATTTGTCTTTTAGGTATTTTCCTCCTCCAGAAATAAACAATAAATTTGTTGTTATCGTTCACATTGTTTCTCCCAAGCAAAGGATGCTAAAACAGTATATAAACATTAACATTTGCATGCGACATGCTACAATATGCTACATAGCTAACCACAGAATCATTTCAGGCCTGATCCCTCAGTCTTGAAAAAATTTAAATTTCCTATCTCTTCTTAACACGAGTAATCCCATTCACCCGACAAAAAGGATGCCAGTTTAATAGTAAATATTTGCTACTTAAATTGGTATTTTGGCATAAAATCTTGCTTTATTGCCATTTTAAAAGAGGCTACTTTAGGAAATGGACTAAAAAAAAAAAAGTCACATTTTGGACTCTTCTATGAGTGTTTATTTTTGTAACTCTGTTCTGCTGATGCTTTCTGGATTTATGCTGTAACTTAGAAATGCAGAAATGCTGAGGCAGTATGGTACAGGACAAATGATCAACAAAGACTAGAAGTATTTCAGCATAATTTTCATGCTGTGAAATGAGATAGTGCTTGCGTGGAAGACTTGGTAAAAAATATTTTCCAAATATCTCTGTGGTCTTTCATGTTTTAAGAGTCACATGCTTTTAAGTATTTTCTTAAGAATATTTTCTCAATTTTTTGTATTCACCATAGAAATCTCTATTTTCTTAAGCCTCTCAAAGCATTAGGCAGAGAAACACAAGGGGGCACTTGAGTCCATTTATTTATTCATTGAAGCTGCTATCAAGGAGAATCCTCTCCAGTGGTATGACTCCTTGAAGAGATAAACCAACAAAAATATAATTTTAGTACTCAGCTTTCTTGCCCAACAGAACAAAACTAAGGACCACTTGTAAAACCACTAGAGGTGTTGAATTAGACAAAAGAAAATTGGAGAATGTGTGCTTTGCCTTGGGAATGAAATTTGCCTCTTGTTAAACAACTGCCTCACCCCTATTTAAACGGAAATACTGGGATTAAGCACAGGCAGTTAAAGCCAATTTGTAAAAAACACCCTGAAGAAGGTTTTAGAAAACGATGCTGCTGATTAGGTGACTTGCTTCCCTTTAGGTCTAAATAAGGCTGGGAGTACTGAAATTCTGGAAATCTAAGCACATGAAATATGAAATCAATTTCTTTTTTGCTTAGACCTTTCTAGTGAAACTTTCCTTGGGCACAAAGTTGAAGCCAAAGGTCCAGTAACAGTCATTCTGCAGCTGAAGTTCTTAACTTCTGAGTTGGACAGTGATTATAGAAATGGGTTTATTCCAGCCAGCAAGGCTATATTCAGCTGCAGGATGTCTGCTACAGTCATCAGTTGATGCACTAAAAAAAAAAAAAAGCCCTGGAAGAGGGTGCAAGGATAATGGCAGTAACCTATTTTCTCAAGGACCAAAAGTTTCATTTTCCTGCTTGTAATGAGATAGTGCCAGCAGCCCCACACAAACAGAAGATACCTTTAACCCACCAGAAAACTTTATGATCTTTGCTGGTTTTCGGTGCAGTGGATTTCACGTGTATTATATTTTTTTTTCCCTTTATCTTGCCCATTTTCAGTCTTTATTATTATTGGGGATATTTCAGGCTCCCTGAGGTTCAATTGTCCTTCATTATGATTCTATATGGCCAGGGACATTTCACTGATAGCAATATTCCAAGTCCCCATCCTTTCTGTGTCTTCTGTGTCTCACTACACAAAAAAGGTTTTCAGGTTAGTAGCTGGGCAGACTTATCTTAAATATTGCTGTAGTTTTAAGCCCAGCTGGAGATGAAACACCATTCAGCCACTCCTCAAGCTCCCCCATCCTCTGTTTTCCTTCATTTCTCTCTCCCTCATCTACTTGCTTTTCCATCCATCCTTGGCTCCCTTCCACAGAGAGCATGAAGCTCTGGAAAACCAACTCATGCTGGAAAAAAAACTTCAGTTCAATTAATCAAAGATTATTTTCTCATCCTTACACTTCTTTAACCCGATCTGATTTTACAAAGTGCTGGAATTTTTTTCAGAGAAGAGCACTCAGTCTTGGAAAGGGCCTGGGGCTCAGGGCTGTTGGTCCAAGAGGTTTTTCAGATCCAGGTCTCAAATATAATCCTGAGAAGGCAACAATGGCCTCAGGTCCTCTCCCATGGGGCATGTGGATCTGCGCTAGCGGACGAAGGATGCCACATGCGCTGACACTCCAAAGGGAGCAGAATAGGCTGCTGCTAATCCTTGCAGGCCGACCACCAGGTAGTGACATCCCTTCTGCAGAACTTTCCCGACGTTCTGGGGAGAGAGATGGGAAAAAGGGAT
>VYZQ01044265.1:0-11680 GCA_013400655.1 Mystacornis crossleyi
CAAGAAAAATAATCAAAGGAAAGTGCATTCCTGGAGCATAACGTGAGGAGGCCAGAGCGTGCACACAAGGCCCAGCGCTAATGCTCAGGGACAACCCTCAGGAACTCCCTGCCAAGGGCAAGTTTGACACTGATCATCCTGAGAACCACCTCACCAGCAAACTGAGGCAAAGCCAGGCCCTTGTAAATGAGGTGTTCAGCAGCACACCATCGATAGTATCATGTCCATGACAGACACACCACTGACAGTATCATGTCCATGGCAGAAAATTAAAAACTAATTCTGGCCAGCTCCATGGGCTCCATCCTCACAGCCACAAGTACCTGTCTGTAACCCTGCCACTACTTTGGCTGAAGTAATCACCATTTCTTAAAACTGTACAAATCCCTGAAGGACTGAAACACCAAAATATTCTCTCACTCCCTGAAATTCCAGCATTCTTTTTCTCATTTTAGGAAGATCCCAAATCCAGCCTTTAGTGTTTGTTTTATACTCATCACAATTGCAGAATTTCAGGAAAACTCTGCTTAACAAAAATCTTTTTTTCTTCCACTTAGAAGACTTGAGTACAAAAAGCCCCTACAGATGGTACTTTGAGCCTCTGAATATTTAATTAGCAGCCAAACGCACATTAACTAAATTGCACTGCTTTAATTGTACAAGGAAGATCTCAAGCAGCCAGTGCAGGGAAGAGCTACAGAACATGTTGGCTGTGATCTACACTCATTGTCTGGGTTACAACTTTTATAGCATAAAGTCAACGTGCAAAGTAGGCCTTGAACTGCCTGTTTTAAACAAAAGGTGGCAACCATGTGCCATATAGTTCAGTGAGTATAAAATTCTGAACTGTGATAGCACATATTTTTTATCTTGCTGTGAATTTTCTTTCCCCACACAAAACACTGGATTTAGTTCCTCCTGTTTTCCTGGCTAGGGCATTAATCTTTCACGGGGCAGGGGGGGAATATTTATTGCTGTTTGAATCTCTGGTGGGCCACTTGCATGGAGAACAAGGGAGCTGGGCTGGGATCAGGGGTCTCACTCTGCCTCCCCTCCCTGGTGTGGGCCTGCTGCACGATGCCAACACCACATTACTGTGCAATGCAAGAAAAAGCTCATTCATGATCCAGTGCCAAGTACCTGTATCACTTATCCACCCAAAACACGACTGTTCACTCAAATACTAAGAGCATAACGGCAATCTTGAAAGCTGGTAGCATTATCACCTGGGCAGGTAACAGAACAAGCTCTGCTTATGTGTATTTTAAAAAAACCAAAAAAAACCCAGCATCCCTGTGCTCTTCCAACAACTGGCAACATGAATCCGACCACGGCAGATTCCCTGGAAAGCAGCCAAATCATGATGTTTATAAAGATCTTGCCTATATCCATGGACATACTTGCAGACAATTCAATATAGCAGTTTTCAATATTAAATTTTATCTTCTCCAAACTTTTATTCTCATCTTGTTTCCACTGTTTTTTTCCTTGTGTATTAGTTAATTTGAGAGCTTCTTTTCCAGTGGCTTTTATGCATTTTGCTACTGTTTGCATGTATCCAAACACCTTCACTGTGACTTTCTTAACTGAGTCTGGGCTGTGTCACATTGCATTTCCAGCACAAAAACAAAAGTACAAGCTGCTGTTCACATCACCCTACTCCAAACAGTGTGAGGTTCGCTGTCTTAGGAAAAAACACAGAAGCAGTGCAAATGCAGAAAACAGAGGAGCTATTCAGAAAGACAGTTTCTGAAAAATATACATTGAAATTACTTTTATTTTTGCTGGAATTAAAAAACCATAGGAATATTGACATTGCATTTAAAACCCCCAGGAAGTTAAAGATTATACATTGTTTCATCTCTGAAATCCAATAAAAGTGTCTCCATCATGCCTTTTTTAGGATATATCAATGTAGGAACATTTTGAACCAAGATTTTTAAAGACATGTAAGACTGTCCAAACTCCACAGTGCTCTTCATTAAATAACACAAAATGTCACTCTTCTGGGAAGAGACACTGTCCAAAAGTTAGACAATTCAACAAAGAATTTCTATGCAAGACACCAAACCCCAGTTCTTAAGGGAAGGAAAACTGATGTATTTAAATGTAATCACAAAGCTTTAGTTTGATATTTCTGTTTTAAGTTTTGAGAAGTGTTACGGTTTATGCTGCTTCTCTCTGTTCTACTCCATGTGTTAATACTGGCAAGTACTACATTAGGGGTGTTCTTATCCTATATGTAGACTGTTAAGCTGGTATAATCATTGCTTTACTTCTTCCCTGTACTGCAAGTAAGGTACGCTGACAGGATAACAGACATTTGTATGCAAACACAAAGAGTCACTTAAATTATCTGAAGTTTGGAAAGAAAAGTTGTGAATTTATACAGCCATGATGTGGAAGACAAATCATATTTGTCTTCACCAGGGTTAAAAGCAGTATATACACAGCTGGTTTAAAATGACACATTTCTTCTCAATGTGTCAGGTTAAGTAAAGCTTTCTATGAAAGTCCTTTTGAAAGTCATCATCTTCAAAGTCTTGCAGCTGCTAGAATGAGACAATTCAAATTGCTACTGCTTCAGCTCCAGACAAGCAGACAGGAGTTACATGCTTAGGAATAGTGTCCATCATGAATCCTAATGGTTGTGGGGATGAGACCTCAAAAACATCAGTCTTGCCTGTCCCAGTAGCTTATTGACTGCAATGATAGTCAGTATTTGTGGAATTCATTCATAAATATCACTATACATTTGTATGCAAAGCCATGTCCTAACAGTAATAAAGATGACAATCCTGGGGGAATAATCACATTAAATGTATATATAAGAACACTATAAAAGAGTGACAAAGTTGTATTTCATTACAAAAGAGGTTTCTCTTTTTTTTCTGCTAATTCCTTTTTAAACTAAAACAGGCTTTCATTCTTATGTCACCAAATGAGAAAAAAAAATCCTAAAATTCTGATGTTTAGAAAAAAACAGGAAAACTACTGTCATACTACAAAACATTTCACTTTACAACAACCCCAAAGAGTTATCTATTACCTGGATCATAAAGAAAAACAGGACATGAGAAGGATAAAATCTTAATACAAGACCTTGAGTATTTTTGGATAAAATTCTGTACTCTGATCAATGCAAGACTCTCTGACCTTAGTGGGACATTTGTACAGGGAACGAATGTGTGTGGAACCAGCCAGAGAGATGCTATGGATCAGGAGAAAAATCCTGCCTTTATTTTGGTGTTTTATCATTTTTCCAGTATAAATTGATGTGTGAACCATCTCAACAATATGAAGCAGGTACATTCTAACAATTTCCAACACAAATCCCACCACTTTCATTTACTTAACAGTATACTGTCTGTCAAAAAAATTAAAATCTGTTTATTTCACATTCTTTATGATGAAAAGTATATAAACTGCACTTTTAAATTAAATCATGTTCCACCAAAACTGGTCTGCTTTAAGACTGATAACTTTAGTGAAGAGAATTAAGATGCTTCAGCAAGTATCAATTTTCTGTTAAAAAATGTCCGCAAGACAAAATAAAAAAATTTCTTAATTTACAATAAGCAGTGTAAACAGCAAAAACAACAGAAGCCACAAAGTTTCACGCACCAGCTGCTGGCAGACAGATAACTCCAAATGCTCATAAAACTTTGTATCTTCCTTTGTTGGTTGGTTGGTAAGAATTTTGCTGCAAATAAAGAAGAGGATAATCACAGTTAAAAGGGAAGATGGATAAATGAATTGCAATAAAACCCCACTAGCTTATTAGCTGGGTATGTTGTAAAGCTACAGCAAACCAGATCTCTCAATGCATGTAAAATATTCAAATGAGGGAAATGATTCTCCTCTCCTCTGATTCCCCCTCCCTGCCTGATAGTGTTGAAATTAGGAAATTTATTGGGACCAAACTCTTTGAGGGGGTCTTCATTTAAAAATCTCTGTCAATGTGTTATCTCCATCTGCTGGCTGGATAGCACCCGTGTTCTGGCTGATTAACCAGCGTCATGGATTTTTAGGCTGTTCAATAAAACTGTTTTTGAGATTTATAGGCCCCAGTCCCTGATATTAGTAAAACCTTATGCCAGAGTGTCAACATTTGCAGAAATCAATCTCATAAAGCATACATTAAGGCACTTTCTCTCTGCATTCTGAATATTGCACTCACCAATCTGATGAGCTCCTCTTTTATAAGTCGTGTGATTTCTGCTTTTGCTTTCTGTACAGCCAGTTCATTGGCACCTGAAGATAAAAATATGTATTATAATCTTAAACACTTTCTGTATATGAAGCTTACAGAATAAACACTGCTGCCTACTTTCAGAAGCATAGTAAAACTTACTGAATATTCTCAGCTATTTGGTGAAGGACACCCTATTGCACAGAATGCCACAGTTTGACTGTGTTCTCTTTTAAGGAAGATACTCCTAACAGCCATAAATGATACTGTTCAGAAATATGTAGGAGGTTTCTTGAGAAAAATTCAACCATCATGACATTTGCAAAGTTTTCGTTGTAGTAGTTGATGCAATTTCTTATACCTTTAACAGCCAAAACAGAATTCTATTTTTTTTCCTTATTTCACACTGCCACAGACCTCTTTGTGCTTATTCTTTTTCTTCTTTTCTTTTCCACTCCTCCAAACTGATTTCATATGTTAGCTGTTGTTCTGTGGCAGGTGAAGAGAAGCTTCTCTGTGATCCCCATGGATCATTTGACAAAGTGTATTAAGATAAACAAGTGTTTTTCAGTAATTGCAAAGTAACTGCAGTGAGTCTGTAATTCAAGTGTCCAAACACTGACTATAGAAATTCCATGTCTAATTACAGACCTAGACTCATAGCTTTAGGAGAAACATTTATTAAAAAAATACATACTTTCTATAGCCAAATAAATCTTTCTTTCTCCTTCCTTGGGTTCTTTGCCTGGAGGGAAGTAAGTTCCCCTGATTGTAATGGCAGCTTCAGAATATTCACTGATTCTCTGCAGTGCTTCTTTGGAGGTAACTTTCCATCTGGCAGTCTACAAGGTGAAGGATATGGGAGGATCAGCAAGGAGAAAGGCACCACACAAAATGGCAATACATTAGCTCTGCCAACGTGGGCAGAACCTCAAATATAAATACAGGGAATTTGTACTTGATATTGTGAAATATAAATCCTCAAAATAACAGATGAGGTAGATCAGAGGAGCAATATTCTGAATGGCAGAAATACTCAGGTACTGAAAAAAGTGCAAAGAGCTGTAGCAATCATGGCAGTAAAGCCTTTGCAAAAAACACCAGACAGTGTCAGAGATTTGGGTATTAGAGAAGTGGGTAGAGGGTGAAGAGATTTTTCTCTGATAAAGAATATTTGTTTTCCTGATACTCTCTGGAGTAAGTCCAAAGCACTGCATGTACATAACCTGAGAAGTAATCACAGATAATGTAGTAATTTCAATTATGTATGATCAAAAATAGAGACATAATATTTTATTGGTGTAAGTATGAAGAGAGGTTTTGTTAAATAATGGTCATTTACACTTTATTACAGCAAAATGGTTACTTGCCTGTGGGAAGTCATTGATTTCTAATTCTTCTTCATATCTCTTAAAGGATTCATTCTGTCCCCCATCCTGTTTCTCTTCCTCCTGCTTCTCTATAGGTACGTAATTGAGCTTGGCATTGATTTTTTCAGCCAGTTGCTCTGCAATGGTCTTGGCAGACACAGTAGGAGCTTGAATTGTGCCTCCTCTCAGGATAGCATTTGTAGCCTGCTGCATCACGTCCTGTAAAAGCAGAGGTCCATATTGAGAACAAGGTAGCCAAAAAAAGTCCCATATAAACCAATCAGGGTTTCATTAAAGTTCTCTATGTGATGTAATTGTCTGCGTAACAAATACACTCTCCAGACTTCTGCCCTTCCTTCCTTCCTCTCAACAATTCCTTTCACATCTGCAAAGAAAATATCTTACTGGTCTTTTGTATTTTCAGCTTAAAGTATCTCTGGACATTCCAGAACAATTAACCTCAATGTAAACACACTGTACATCACATGTACATCTAATGCTTCAGCAGAGAAAGATGTTCTGCAACTCTGCCAAAGCTGACAAAACTAATTGTGTAATATTGTGTAATATTATCAGTAATGAATTAACTCTTTGCCAGGGCAGACAAAGCATTTGCGGTTCTGTAATAAGTCTTACAAACGTATCAGCTCACTTACAAATCCCATGTAAGTGAGTTAGCCAAGCCCAAATGAGATAAACAGTGCACATGTTACTAGTGTGCAGAAACACTAAATCAAATGGCAGCCACAGAATGAAGAACTGGAAACACTGAATCAAATGGCAGAAACAGAAGGAAGAACTGAACAACCTTCATTAAAAACGAATAAATTGGTCTGTAAAGAGCCTGACCTTAAAGTGGAAGGGGACCATGACTTGTGCCTCTGCTCCAAGATTCTTCTGGGCATTGATTCTCAAAGCCAATCTTTTAGCAATTTCCAATTTTTCTGCATTCCCAGCTGACGGTGTAGGAGCATTTGATGTTCCTGGTGCTGCCATGTCTTTTACTCTTTTCTTTGAATTGAACATGCTTTCAATTTGTTCATCAATCTAAAGAAAGTAACAATTACATGATAACTGCATTTATCACTATATAATCTTATCATCATAAAGAAAGAAACACTAAGGGGTATTTAGTTTACACGCGTTTAAAAAAATTATCTTGTATAAATGGTAGAAGCCTGCCCAGAACGTCAGCTCAACAAAAGGATGATCTAATCAGGAAAAAGTCTGAACACAGTGTTTACTTGCAAGGTCACAAGAAGGGGTCTATCAAACATTAGGAAAGAAATCTAGTAAGATTTAGAAATAGAAAATGCTACTATGAATGTCTTTAAAACACTGCAAATAAAAATTAAAAATATTATTATCACAAATAATTTATGTGACATGTACATAACTACACACATTAAGTGTAAAACACGAGTAAGTCAGAGACACAGAAGATCTTCCTAGATCTTGATCTTCATAGCTGTATCTCTATATTGAAAGCATACATACGGTCAGTAACAAAGGTCACAGAGTAACTGAAATCCATGCACTCTGCAATGTGCTATGTAACCTACTGAGGAAGAAAATCAAATGTATTGAGAAAATCCGTAAGCAACTTAAATCCTATTCCCAGGTGCTTACATCAACAGCTGTGTCTTCATCATCTGAATCTTGCAAGCCAAGAGCTGCTTTTTGTAGCTTCTTTCTTTCATTAGCCAAAGCCTGTTCTGTTTCATCAAATTTAAAACCTTTGCCAGAGAATCCACTGCTTTTTTTAATCAACTTTCCCTCCTGGAAACAAAAACATGTATTATCTCACTTAGGAGTTTCAAATCCTAGTTCTGATAGTCATAAAATAACTGTAAGATTATACAAATAATTTTGAAGTTCTTTAAAAAGCAAATCCTAGCACATTCATAAAGCTCTTCAAATTAAAAAGCTGCATTTCACAATGAAATGTAATAAAAAAACTCTGTTAATTCAGCAGAGACAATAACCTATCAGGATTTTCTGTAAGTATACATTTTAAATGCTTTTCAAATGCAGTAAAAAAAATCTCCTCCATTTTTTAATATCAGAAAAACTCCGAGGTCACCCTTCTCAGCATGAGCGAGATCCTCTAATGGCAAGAGCTCTAGAAATAATCATACAGTTCTGTGAAAGAACTTCATTATCTTGTATGTGAGTCTTGTTAAAAGCCAAAGTGCCCCTTATACCATAGGTATTTATTACATACCAGGTGACAACATTTAAATTCTCAAGAACAGTTCTTTAAATGACATTCAAGGTCCCAATCTTGAGGTCCCTGACACACTTAGCTAAGCACACCCGTGTTCCCAGTGAGGTGACCCATGTGTGTACACTGGACAACTGGACCCATGTGCATACACAGGCATTAAACCTGGACCAAGCCCCCTATAGAAGAAAGAATTACTTACAGCCTTCTGTTGGTCTTTGAAGTCAGCCCAGAGCTTTTCCAAATCAGCAGGAATTGGATTTCCAGACAATTCCAAAGCCTTAATGATATCACCAGCATAACGTGCCTGATCCTCAGTAATGAATGTATATGCATACCCCTGGTCAAAATTAAGAGACAATTAAGAAAAAGCTCTAAAGATACTCTATCTCTAAATTTATTGAAGCACCCTTGCACAGATGCTGATTTCTGATCAATGAAACTAACCACAACAGTCACACAATAACTTTTTTTTAGTGGAAGTGTAGAATGAATGACGTGATTTCCCACGAAGCTGATACAGAGGTAATCATCCAAAGATGGTAAACACTGAAATCTTTCCTTCCAACCAATCTTGTCATGGCTGAAAGCTTGAAAAATTAAAATCTTAGGAATTTAGTAGAGCACGTTTCCAACAGTGAAAAACACCCAAACTTCAGCCACAAATGGGATTTACAAGAACACTCATACATCAGAACACGTAAGTTCCAAATTTCAGAGTGCTGAAGTTCAGAATATATTAAAAACACTTCCCACAACAACACAAACGACTCCCTCTTTAACTATCCCTTGGAATAACTTCCTCAAGCAAGAAAGAAGAGAAAAATGCCAGTACTAACCAAACTAGACAACTGAGTGTACATACTTTATTGCCAGCTCGCCCAGTGCGGCCTGCTCGGTGTACATAGTCCTCATAATGGTTGGGACAGCTGTAATTGACCACCAGCATCAGCTGCTTCACATCCAAGCCCCTCGCTGCTACAGATGTGGCCACCAGAAGTTTGCAGGTTCCATTCTTGAAGTCATTAATAATGCTGTCCCTGTCATACTGATCAATACCTGCAAGACGAATCAGTTAATTATAAAGCTCTGCTTTAAGCCATGAGAATTTGTACCCAGGTCAAAACATCCTCCAACTTCAAACAACCAAAATCACAAGCAAATAAAACTTCAATATCTTCACACTTTTAAAGGCAAAATACACTATCCAAAATAACCTCTATTATTTAGAATAACTTTTAATTTTTCAACTATCAAAAGATGTTTTCCCCATACCAAGACCCTCAAAAGTTTTTGTAATATTATTTTCAATTTTCTACTTCAGCTGAAACCTCATTTGGAGGTTTTGTCTGTTCTCGAAAGGCAACAGAAATCTCAGAATAACAAGAATATTTTTCCCTCTTCTCTTGCTGCATTCCTGCTGAGAAGTGATTTTGTACTTATTCGTTTTATATAAAATGCTCTAAAAAAATAATGTAAGATTTACAATACACTGGGATGGACAATATTGTAAAGAAATTTTTCTCCTCTTGCTACTTCCATTATATTACTATTACTTGATACAAGAAAAGTAAAGCAAGAACTGCTGTTACAGTGGAATCTCAAATAAAAATATCATGTGATACTCCCCAATGGTACTCACTACTCCACAATAACAAGTAATTAGCAATATTCCCTAAGAGGTGTTAACTCTCAGTAACAGTCCTCTTGCACAGACACAAGATTTGGCATCTGATAACATCTCATAGGGAACAATGAAGAGTACTTACACAAAACTATCATGTCTATTTCAAATTAAGAGACAATCATTCTCCCCAGTTACAAAGCAAAACCTGATTATGAAGAAATAATAACTGGTACTATACAGGAACTGAGTGATTTTCAACTACTGGATACCAGCATTCTAGTTGGGAGTAGTTAACATAAATCCTTAAATTTGCAGATTACCTCCATGAAGAGACAAGCAAGGATAAGAGGCCCTCATTAAATCTTTCAACAACCCATCAGCGTGTTCTTGCTTATCAACAAATATGATAACGGATCCCTTCTCCTGATAGTGTCCCAGTAGCTCCAGTAACTTCAGAAACTTGTTCTCCTCTTCTATGACAATCTGGAAAAAGACATACAAAAGAAAAGTAGAAAGAGTGTAATTTCTATCTTGAGTCATTAAACAAATTCAGAGTGTATAAAAATAAAAATCAGGAACAGGAGATGCCTTTTTCAGGCTGTTTCCATCGCTAGTGGTAAAACTGCTGTTCAGCTTAGTGCTACAAACCAACTTTAAAAATCACGCTGCATTTGCAGATTAGGGTGTTGATTTATTCTGAGTTCATGTTTAATAAGGCCACTAAACTTCTAAAAATAAAAGCTCTATGGGTATACTGGTTTATATTCAACATTGCTGGGAACAATCTTTTGCAAGCAAATGAGAAAATAAGCGAGGCAGGTGTGTGATACTCACCACGTGTTGCTCCACATCAGAACAGACAACACTTCTGCCTCCAACCTGCACTTCTATAGGTTTACTGAGGATCCTGCGAGCCAGGGCCTCCATAGCTCTGGGAAAAGTAGCAGAGAACATGACAGTCTGACGGTCAGGCCTGACGTTGTCTACAATGCGCATAACCTGTGGTACAAGAACATTCCCTGTTAATATCCAAGTGCTGTAACTCAATTTCACACACATACAAAGCTGTCATCTTTAAAGTCAGGTGGTATCTGCACTTCACAAACTACAACACATTCTTTACAGATTTCCTCTTAGCACCAAGCTGCCGGCACTGGAAGACAGGCAAAACTTGCTGGATTGAAAAGTAAGTTGCATGGCAATATGCAATCTGGCAGCAGCTCAGCAAAAATCCTAGGAAATGCAGCAGAAGCCCTACAGCTCAAGAAACAAATAAAAGGAATTTTCCTAGTTTTGGAGAACAGTATAGCCCATGACAACTGAAAGAGCCCTGGGTGTCCAAAGTTGTCAGCAAGTAATTAGTCAGCAGCATTTCCAACATTTAGTTCCTATCTCTTGCCAAGAGACATCAAAGACTTTTTAAACAGACTACAACTACCAATAGAACACCTGTATCAAGGGATCACAGAGGGATAAAACATGGCCACAAGTATTCAAAATGAGTGTGTAAAACACCCTGTGTATTAGAGAAAAATCTAAGCTATATAGGAACTTACTGAAAGCAAAACATAGAATCACAAATGGTTTGGGCTGGAAGGGACTTTGAAGATCATCCAGTTCCAACCCCTTGCCGTGGGCAGGGACACCTTCCACTAGATGTGAGGATAATGTGATGTTATAGTAATGTGACAATAGATGTGAGAATAATAGAAATATTGGAGTCAGCTTAAACTGCTGTCCATATGCAGCATATCCTTTTGAACACCCACTGGCAGTGTAGCAATAATGCAGCATTGCAAAATCCTTGATGCGGAAAACAGCACCTTTTGGCACCATCCCTCATGTCTTGAATTACCTGAGGCTCAAACCCCATGTCAAACATTCTGTCAGCTTCATCGAGTACAACATACGTGACTCTACGGAGGTTTGTCACCCGACCTGTGAAAGGAGAGGAAAAAACACATGGGAAACAAAATCAAATGGAAATCTAGTTTCCCTTAGGAATATTTTTTAAAATGTTATATAGTCTCACTATCTTCTAACAAAGACATTAATTAATTTTTTAAAAATTCACTAGATGTGAATTTTAATGTTCACACTTTAATCAGACATACATTCTGGGAAACGTTAAGTATGCACAAGGCCCTTTCAGTTTGTCAAACTCTTCTCTTGCATACCATCATAGGGCCAGAAGAACCTGTAAAATTCAGAAAACTGCCCTCGCCAAAACACATCATAAAACTAAGACTGAGCTGAAGCAAGGAGCC
>VYZQ01044265.1:13686-24185 GCA_013400655.1 Mystacornis crossleyi
TGCAGTACTTACCATTTATTAATATTTGCCTTTCGTTTCCAGCCCTAAGCTGAGCGGACAAACCGTAGCCCCTGCAGTGAGCACAGAAGGGGTGTTTCACCTGCTAGAGGTGAACGAGCAATTCTCAGCAAGGAAAAGTCCTGCACAGCCCCTCAGCCAGCTCCCAGATTTCCACAGAGCGCTCGCTGAACTGCTGTGCTCCTCCTAAAAGCCCCTTGCAGTCAGTAAATTTGGGGTTATTTATGCAGGAGAGGGGAGGCATAAATACTACTGCCACATCTGGAGGCTCTGGGCAGCTCCCTGCAGAGGAGTTCAAGGTTCAGAACCTCTTTTCTGGACTAATAATGTCCCCAAACTCTCCTGTTTTGCTGGTCACAGCATAATTTAATGACCCCCTGAGCACTTTGTGCATGTGCAGGGGTGTATGGAACAGGGATGAGCTTTTTGGCCACCCCTCTCTCAACTTCAGCATCCATGTTCCACATGGAATTAAACCACAATTAGCCAAGCTGGAAATCAGAGCATCACAAATGGTTTGGGCTGGAAGGGACTTTGAAGATCATCCAGTTCCAACCCCTTGCCGTGGGCAGGGACACCTTCCACTAGATGTGAGGATAATGTGATGTTATAGTAATGTGACAATAGATGTGAGAATAATAGAAATATTGGAGTCAGCTTAAACTGCTGTCCATATGCAGCATATCCTTTTGAACACCCACTGGCAGTGTAGCAATAATGCAGCATTGCAAAATCCTTGATGCGGAAAACAGCACCTTTTGGCACCATCCCTCATGTCTTGAATTACCTGAGGCTCAAACCCCATGTCAAACATTCTGTCAGCTTCATCAAGTACAACATACGTGACTCTACGGAGGTTTGTCACCCGACCTGTGAAAGGAGAGGAAAAAACACATGGGAAACAAAATCAAATGGAAATCTAGTTTCCCTTAGGAATATTTTTTAAAATGTTATATAGTCTCACTATCTTCTAACAAAGACATTAATTAATTTTTTAAAAATTCACTAGATGTGAATTTTAATGTTCACACTTTAATCAGACATACATTCTGGGAAACGTTAAGTATGCACAAGGCCCTTTCAGTTTGTCAAACTCTTCTCTTGCATACCATCATAGGGCCAGAAGAACCTGTAAAATTCAGAAAACTGCCCTCGCCAAAACACATCATAAAACTAAGACTGAGCTGAAGCAAGGAGCCACATCAGCCAGTATCTGACAGCGGCACCTAGAAAAGAACATATTAGAGATTACAGCGCATGTGTGGAAGGCAAAGCCCAGTGCTAACTGCTGCAGCCTCAGAAAATTCCTTTATACACAATCTGTAATGCTTCCTTGGAGCTAAGAATAACTATTTGAGGATAATCATACTAGTTCTAGATCACTGCTAATAATAGGCATAAAACAGAGTAAGCAAGTCTTTTTAAAATGACTATATAAAGATTAAAACCTACCCAGTAACACTACTGAATTTAAAATCAAGAACCACCCCAAATTCTGGGACAGGTTGAAATAAAATAAGCAAGTTGTGTTTCTGTGAACATTTTGAAATTATCATGGACAGGATAATTAGCACCCTTCCCAAACAAACAGCAAAGAGATTCATTTTCACGAGAAGGATTTAATTCAAGGATTTTAAAACCATATTCTCAAACAATATAAACGCATTCAGTTCCACAAAACTGTGGAGTGACACTGCCAAATGCTCTCAGAATGGGAAAGATCTGTCACATTTTCTACAACTATCACTCAGAATTGTGCCTATCAAACTACAGAAGAATTTGGTCTTCTCAGCTTCAGCAAATTGTAGCTGAATCCTCAAATTATTTAAAACATTACGCGCTGCATTTTTTAAGATACAGAATTCACACTTAAGGAGCAAAGTATTTCTTAATATCTACATATCTATTTAACATCTTAACACTTTCATCCCCAAATAATAACTTTGTAAAATTACTTGGGAACAGCATTAATGTACCTACCTTTGACGATTTAAGTCTTGGAAGCCCAGTTCTATATGTCTTGAAGGTACTTTTTCCACAGAAGTTAAATAATGTCAACAGTTTAGTAGAGGTTTTGATGTGGAATAATTTAATAATAAAACTTTATCTAATAAGCATGCAATGGTTACACTAGGACAAAACCTCTTAAAGCTGCAGTGGCTCAGTTTAATAAATCTGAGTATCTGATACAAGGTCAGTTCTTTTACTTTTGAGCAGGTATTTAGGGAGGGCTTCTTTGTCTATTTTTTAAAGCTAACAGATAAAGGCAGAGTCAGATGCTCTTGTAAAGTGGGGAACTGCTGAGCTACTCTAACACGAATAACAGATCAACGGGCAGACAAAATAAGCAACTGTTACATAAACTTTATCTAAATGACTTGACGTTAAAAAATTTGGACCAGCACATATTAAGTTTAGCAATGATAAACATTCTCAAAAACTCTTCAAGAATGTAGTATTTCCTGTCCTCCCCAAAAAAGTCAAACCAATATATACTTAAACCTACTATTAGTGCTATATATTCTCAAAAGCTAGACAGTGCAGCCTGAAGAGATATAAGAAAATTCCGTAAGACCATTTATCAAAATACATGATTTTCTGAACTTGTTAGAATTACACAACAAATGTAAAAAATTCTCCAAAGGAAAAGGTTTTCTACTCACCATTGTTAGCTGCTAACATGTCAATCATGCGTCCAGGTGTGCAAACAATAATTTCAGCACCTCTTTTGAGTTCAGCTATCTGATTTCAAAACACAGTAAACAATCTATTAGGTTTTGCTTTGTGATTTCTTTCAGGTTATTTTAAATATATATCACCTTGCAAAAAAGAAAACCACCTACATCGTAATACAGCTGTTCTACTACTGTGAATTATGTAAAGATTTTAATTAGCACTTTCTTCAAGTCTTTGGAAAACTTTGCTTCCAAAACCAGTAACCCCTGACGGCCTGAGTTACCACCACCTGAAGTAGTTTTAATGGGGCTATTTCTTCAATGCAGTTAAGAGCCTGTAAGAAATGTCAGTGTTACAGCAGGGACAAGTGATAGCAGACACACCATGTTCCAGATGGTCACTCCTATCTCCATAAATGGGAGGGGTGGAGGTGTGGAAACCCTTGACATTAATCTCTAAATTACTTTAAGATGCATATTTGATAATGCAATAAACCCAAGTTATCATTTTCTGGCTTTTGTTATCTTAAGGGGAACTCTCAGAAAAACACAGCTTCTTAATCAAACTATTATATCCCACTAGTAATTCAATTTTAATTTCATGGTCAGTACATACATAAAGAGAAACAGTCCGAAACTTATAAGGATTGTATCTGACACGTATCCAAGATCAGTATATTTAAGGTTAAGTTACATGCAAAGCTTTTTGCATTACTATCATTCCCACAAAGTAAATCAATAATGAAAAGTGAAAATGTATTGGATTCATGCAAAAGAAAAAACAACTAATTTTGCTGCAGAAGTAACATTAAGTAATAAAGCCCAAGCATTCTTTGACACAGCAGGCATGTGTTTTGCATACCTGTTCACTGATTCCTGTTCCTCCATAAACACAGACAACTCGAAGCCCAAGTGTCTTTGAGAATTTCTTGCACTCCTTGGTAATCTGCAAAGCCAACTCACGTGTAGGTGTCATAATGACAGCTAAAAAGCAAAACATTTTCATCATACATTGCAATATAAGAGATGCTGTAATTTACACAACAGAAATTAATCTTTTGTAATGATGTTTACAGCAATTTGCTTCCTATTTTTAAGAATGTAATTTCAAGGAAAAGATAATTGAGACATTATGAGAAAGGAGTGGAAATCTGGTCCAAGTGTAAAAATCAAAGGAGCAAGGTCTCCCAGATATGTAGACATGGGAGTGCTGTTGAAACAACATTAAATAGCACTGTGATCACAAAACAACATTAAAGAGCACGGTGATCATTAACTTAAAAAAAAAGCCACTTATCAATGGATATTAGTAAGCACTTCGCCCTATGACCAAGAGAAGAACTGAAGCCCCATCTAAAGCATATACTTGAGGTTATAGTTATTNTTTTTATTGGTTTGGGACAGCCTTTTCCCTTGACTGTAATTCCTTCCAGCTCCAGCCTGTACACATTTACCTCTGAAATAGAGTTTACATCATAACAGAGTCAAACGTGACACTTCTCTATTACCTTGATCAAGAAATTCTTGCTTTGTCCTTTGACATGAAATATTAATTTTATCACTACCAGAAAAACAGCTTTTTGCTTGTTACACATAAACACAGGAGTTAGGTTGAAAGGACTCAGATTAATTTTCCAATCAAAGCCTCATATGTAATTATAGTAAGTTACCAACAATAGTGATGCACCTGATTTAACACTATTCTATAGCAAGTTGCTCCAAATGCTTTTTATATTCCAAAAGCATTTGCTGTTCCTTAGCACACTGAAATCCACCATTCTTTTCTTTAATAGTACCCAAGGCGTTCTGGTTGTATTTGTCTTTACCTTCTTGAGTCATTTTAGCTAGTTCTGGTACTTCAACATAGAAGTTTTTCCTGAAAGGTTCATATTCTATCTTTCCATGATCCACTGGTTCTAGCAGCTTTCTCTGCTTGGTCTGATAGCCAGTCAGAGCAGTCTGAAGATCAACTTCCTCCTCTTCTGAGGAATACTGTAGAGATCACAATTTGTGTGTACATTAGGATTAATGAATTATGATGGTGCTTTGTTATTTTCATCTATAGCAAAACTATTCAGAAGAAACAAGTACTTCTTACTGTATTAGACATGAAACTGAAGACCTGCTCTCAGTTTAAGAGTTCCAGTTGTTCCTTCTCCTAGTTCTTTCTTGTTTCTCCCAAACCTTAACTCTCACCATGTTCTGTATCACTTTCACAGCTTTACCAATGCCAACTACCAGCCCTGTCATTCATAAATAATCACTGCCATACAAAAGAAACAATAAGTGGAAAATAGCAAGAAAAAGCAGCCAGCTAGCAGATTGGTGTGGCACTGCAGTCACAGCTCTGACAATGTCCCCACCTCAGCTTTGAAGGAGCACCACTAACACTGAACTGCAGCCACAGAGCATGGCCTGAAGTGGCTGAGCTCCAGAACTTGCAGGGTATTGAGTCTGTGACTCAGGCAAGGCTGTCCCTCCACAGCCTCCCGAGCAGCAAAATACCCACACCCTTCACAGCTCTTCAGGCAAAACACCACACACAACCACAGGAAGCAAGAAGAGGCATTTTGCCCTTTCACAGGAGAAATACAGAACGCTTCCATTACCTCCATTGCATCTTGGTCATTCTCCATGAGCTCCCCTTTCTTCTTTTCTGACTCAGCAGCTGCCTTTTTGGTTGTCACCACGGTTACCACCTTGGTAACAGTTGGTCCAGTTTTCTATAAAAACAGTTTAAAAAATTAATGCATTGCTGTATAAAACAAAACTCATCCTGTAAAACACATACAGAATATTTGTACTTCTGGATGCATTATGCTGAGCACTTTTTCCCCACTTCCCTCTGTGAAATTTTATCAGAATAATGCTTGCTAAAACAGTTTCATAAAAACACCAGGAAATGAAAAGTTAGAGCAAACATGCATCAAGTGCATTTAATTTTTTGCATTTTTGCACTTTCCCCATTTTTTTATCAAGCCATTTTGCTACTAAAACACCAAGTTATCTTTGTCTTCTAAAAATAAGAAATCTTTAACAGGTGATTTTACCTTTTCACTCCCACCTCCACCTTTCACACTTCTCATATTGAACTTCTTGACCTCTTCTTTTACTTCTTCCATATAAGCATCTAAAGGATCTAACTCCTCATCTTCAACCTCATTGCCTTCTTTTTCTCCTTCTGCAGTTTCCTCTTCATCATCTAATAAGAGCAAAAAAGATGGGGATAAAAGACAGGGAAAGATATAAGTCTTTATATGTGTAAAATTATTGTCTACCCAAATAATTACAGCCCAGTGTTATTACAATATAATTTTTCCTAATACAAATTTCTCCAGTTGGTTTATCAAAAATGTATCTTAAACCATTTGACACCATGACCAGATTTAGGCTTTGTCATTTTACAGTTCACATTATGAAGAGTAATTAGTAATTAGTATTATAGTAATTAGTATTTAAAGATATTGTAATAAAAATATTTCTAGGAACAAATGTATTCTGTTATATATAAAGAGGTTAAATACCATCATCATCTTCTAAACTCCATTTTTTCCCTTGTTTCATCTCTTCAATTTCCTTTTTTAGCTCTCCTATGTTTTCCATTGCCTTCTTACGTTGTTCTTCTCTCCATTTCTCCACTCTTTCTTTTCGTTTTCTCATTTCTTCTTCTAGTTTATTCTGATCAAAATTCTATGATAAAAACCAACCCAACATTGAAAATTAATGGCCACTGGCTTTAGCCTATGCTTCTTCAAACAAATGTAACCACTGAGTGAGCATGCTGCAAAAGACTGGACATCCACAGACTTCCTGGTTTAAATTCTTTGTCTTTTAAATTTACAAATGTTAAAAGTTTCTACCTCAGTGGCCACAGCATTTGTGGTAGCATCCTTATCCTTCTCTTCTTCTTTGTCATCTTTGTCTTTTTTCTTTTCTTTGGAAACTTCCACACCTTCCGTCTTTTCTTTAGATCTTGATCTGAAAGGTAAGATCAAAGGTTTCTTAGAACATTACAGGTTTTCTCAGGGGGAGGATACATAGATGCTGGACAGAAACAAAACTATAATCACCCTGTTATGTTTTCAAACACCTCACAAAACACACTGCTTTCCAGACAATCTTTCCATGTCATGGAATCATTTCCTCTAACTACCAGAAATGTAGATGCTAACCCAATCCACTATTATGTGCTTTTCTCATTTCTTTACAGACTTCATTTTCAGAGCTCTTACAATTGATACTCCGGTTGTTCTGCACTTTATTTTACACCTCCTCGATGTCAGCATTTAAAAAAGAAAAAAATTCCTGTTTGTGGAATTTCTAGAGAAAGGTAAAGTGATCTAGCATATTCACACTGTCCTGGCTGACAGACAAAAGCCCTTCTCCCTGGGAAAAGCTACTCATGTGATGCAAATGTAACAGGCAGACTTGCACTGGATTCAAAACCCATTTATCACACGTTTTACTATCCTTGCTTGCTTCCAATTTAAAAGAAAAGAATGCACCTAAACCAAATTTGTGCTAACTTATGACAATAAATATAAAATTCACTTTACTAACTGAATCTTATTAAGCTTTTTTCTTTGGGCTAGTCTAATACAAAACACACTTATTCCCAAAGCCTTTGTGATTCCAGCTTGAGACGATTTCTCGAGTGCCATCATTGCTTTTTTCCGTATACAGACTGTTGTTACCACTTATGGACTTCCTGCTCATTTTACAGCAGAGCCTGATTATATTCTGTTTTCAATTATATCTGAAAACCCTCTCAAAATATATTTAAAGACAATGACCTGCAGTAAGCTTTTACACATTTCTAAAGCCAAGAACACAAGAATACCTGTTTTCTGTTTTCCTGTTCTTGCTTGGACTGGAGGATCGAGACCGTCTCCCTCTACTCCTGCTCCTCGAGCGCCTCCTCTCTCTGCTCCGGGACCGCCTTCTCTCTCGGCTCCGTTCCCTTTCTCTACTCCTTGAACGTCTGACATGCAACAAAATTGTCTTTACTTAGGACATGCTCATAGTATAACTTTAGCCTTCTGCTGAGGAACAGGTTGTAAAACGAATCCACCAATCATCAAGACCACTGCGAACTTACAAACTCCAGCACCAACAAGCCAGCAGAAGCAAAAAATAGTAAGCAAAAAGCCTTAAGCATAATGAAGTCCATCAAGGACATCAGCAGAGTAACTAACTGTAGTAGGAAACATCAACATTCAGCGGACAGGCACTTTTAGGTGCTTTGACTGGAGCTGATGTCATACCTTTGACGCTTTCTGTCCCGTGAGCGAGACCTTCTCTTGTCCCTGCTGCGCGACCTCTCCCGTCTGCGATCCCGATCCCTGCTCCTGGAGCGCCTGTCCTCACGTTTCCTCTTGTCTGATGGGGAACGACTCCTGGAACGGCTCCCGGAGCGCCCCCGGGATGCAGAGCGCTTCCGATAATGCCTGTGTGGCACATTCACACAGTGTGAGCACCAGAACCACGTGCAGTTAAAGGGTGTTTGTGAGGTGGTCAAGCAAGGAAAAAAAATTATATTAATTTCTTGGACTTTTTAAATGTTTTAACTTTTGTAATCATCTTGCCAAACTGATTAACATACATATTATATGTATTATACGCATACACACTCCTAATGATGCTGATATTAGAAGGATTATTTGGTCATGACTTTGTTACAGTTTTAGAGTACTACTATAAGCACATCATGAAAACACCAGAGCATCACGAACAATTTCCTTTTCAGAAATCCACTGATATCCATTTCATATACAAGAAAAGCTAAAGGCTCTTTGAAGCTATCCCAAAATCTGTCAAGCAAACAAAATTGCTGTTTGTTGCTTTTTATACATGTTTACCCAAGTGAAGTAGATAAACCATACCTCTGCTCAACGGGAAAGCTGTCAGACTGGAATTAAACAAACATAAACCCCCGAGGATGTGACACAGTGTGGTCAATGCCTTTACCAGGCTGACATCAATAGAAATTCCGTAATATCAAACACCACAACAGAAGCTGGCAGAAGCCAGCAAGACTTGAGGAGTGTGTGATGGAGATGGGTATCTCTTTTCCAGCCACACTGTGGGGCAGAGCAGGGCTAGGAATTTTCTAGGAAACTCTTCAGCTGAGTGTACAAGTTACAGAGGGATCTTGATTGTGACCATTTCCTCTTCCTCCAATTCCAGATTTTTGGTCACCATGCCAGAATAACTCCCTTGTTCACTCTCCATTGGCTCAGGACTCACAGACCCTTTCTCCTAACAAGCCCAGAAGTCATGCTTGAGAAACAGGAAGAAGCAGAGAAGGCAAGACTTTAAGCCCCCCCCAATTCCTTGTTCCACTTCCATCGTAGTATTAAAATAGTTCAGCACTAAAAATAACAGTATTTTCTATTTAGTCTATGTTATGCAGTATATTTAGGTACCAAGTGCATTTGGAGTTCATACAGTAGCACATACCCACATCCTGTGTATCAGCAGGATAACTGAGTGCAAAAGAGCATGTCAGCATTGAGATTTTTAATTTCTTTCCCATCTCCATCACAAAATGCTGTGGGATCTGCTCTATACTGCCTCTCTTTCTAATCTTTTCGTTTTAGAGAAGTAATCTTGTTTCTAAATTTTTTTCCTCTACACTGTGCAATAAAGCCAGAAAGATGATTTCAGGTTGCAGAAGCCCCAGTGTAAGGAACATTTCTTCACATCAACCCCTGCACAGGCAGCCCCCACCCATCTCCACCTACCACTCCCTCTCACCCTCTTACCATTTCTTCACTTTTAAAACTTTTTGTACATTAGAACAGAAAATTAATACAAGTTTAAACCCACTTTAAACTTTCTTTTTAGCCCAAACAGAAAAGCCTCTCCATTTTCAGCAGAGAAGCTACACTGTGGCAAGCAAGGGAGTCCTGCTGGCTGGAGTGCCAGAGCTTCGCTTTCAATTCAGACGGCTCTAACGGTGTCCTGTACCGCCCACTGCTGCCCCAGCTCATTTGGAGCTAATTTAAATAGATCTATGGGAGTGCCCAGCTCTGCACTAGATCACTAATTTGAGCCTACGGTTGTTTTTAATATTTCATGTCATCTGCCTCTCTCGGTGTAAATCTCCACTACGGACCTGGGAGCTGTTACAGTGTAGTACAATTGCATGTAAGGACTGTCGTGTCTAGTGTTAAAATCTGATTAAACTAGGAAACAAAGCCGTATGCCCGACAGCACTTGCAAATAGTGGCATCGGCTTAAAGCCTGATAGGTGTGAGCAGCTCCACGTCATCTGGAGCACAGGCTTGGCCCGAGACACGCGCAGCACAGGGGCACATTTACTGCCGAGCTGGTTACAACACTAACCGGGTCTTTATATCATCTGCGAGACAGCAAAAGATACGTGATCCTATATAAATATAAAAGGCACAAGCAAAAACATCTAACCCAGGTCAACTCCCTTACCTGGCTAATTATGGCATTTTGGAACAAGCCCGCGAAGGCCAGAGGGCCTCCGGGACCCGCGGGGTCGGTGCCCGTGAGCCCCGGCAATTCGGACCCATCACCTAGCGTTGGGACCCGAGGCCCCGGCCCTGCCCTCAGGGCCGGCTCCAAGCCCGGGCCCTGCCGCGGCGGCCCCAGCACGCCCGCCGGCCGGGAGAGTCCGCGCCACCCTTTGTGCCCCTCACGGCCGTCTCACCGCGCCACAGTCCCCGAGCGAGCCGCGAGCCCCGGGCAGGCGGGGCGGCGGCGCCGCTCCCTTACCTGGACTCGCGGCCCATGGCGGCGGCGCTCCCGCTACACGGCTGCGGCCATTCCGCGCCC
>VYZQ01044265.1:30813-40898 GCA_013400655.1 Mystacornis crossleyi
ACCGGTCGCGACGAGAGAGTCTCCCCCCCCCCGCGGACCCCCCACACACCCCCGCCGCACCCGCCACGGGGCTCACCCTTGCCCGCTGCGGGCCGGTGGAAACCCATGATGCGGTTGATCCGCTCCTCCGAGTTCATGAGCAGCTTCCTGCGGCGCAGCTCGGCGCGGCGCTGGGACGCCGAGAGCCCCGCAGGGACCCCCGGGGGTGTGGGCGCCGCTCCCGCGCCGCCGTCCGCCATCCCCGGCACCGCAGGCCCGGCACCACGGGCCCGCCCCGCCCAGCGCGCAGGCGCCGGCGCCGCCCGCCTCCAGCCGCTGAAGCGGCGGCCGCCATTTTGCGTAGGGGCGCTGGGAGAGCGCTCCGCGGGGCTCCTCGCTGACGGCGCGACGCCCGCACTCAAGATGGCCACCCCGGCCTCGGAAGTGACGTCACAGCGCGAGGGGCAGCGCCGTGAGGGCGGGCAGAGGCGGCGGCGGCGGGAAGGGACCCGGGTGTCGGTGCCACCCCGAGCCGGGGCGGGGGCTGTCCCCGCTGCACACACAGGACAGCCTTCAGCCGTGTCACTGCAGCACTGCCGGACTGACGGTGCACGCTGAGAAAACACCAACAGACAAGCAGCTCTCGGGGACGCCAGAGCTACGGCCATTATAGAACAGGGAGCGTATTCACTTCTTGCCAGTAAGATACAGTTGGCATAATACTCATCTTTATGTACACTCATCTTTATGTAAAAGTCGGTTACACCTCTCCTTGTGTGCCAGGTGATAAAATTCTTCCCTTACCTGAGCAGCCCCATGGCGAAGCAGAGCCAAACCAAATGACATGGAGTTCCCATCAGCTTCATTGTCTTGGACGGCCCTGGCACCTGAACAACTTCACTCCTTAACTCACTGGCCCTTCCATTAGGAACAGGCCTCACCTCGAGATGCCGTACTTGGAACTCCAAAATCCAGTGCCAGGACAGGTGCTGGCTGATCCCCGACCCACAACCGGAGTGGTGGAGTTCAGCAGCAGGACAGTGTTATGTGTATTGGGGGGGAAAAAAAAGAGCTGACAAGTCCAATTAATATTTCTACAATACAGAAAGAGAGAATTCTGTATTCAAAACCAGCTAAATACAGAAGTCAGACTACCAAGCTCATGCATTAACTCATCTGTGATGGGCCAGAAGCAGCAGTGACAACATCTCAAAAAAACTGGCAAGCATTAAGAGGGAATGGCTTTTACAAAAAAGCTGCTGAAGGAATGGGATGTTAAATGAAGATACAAGATTACCTAAATTAAAACTGATCACCATCTTGGAATGCTGCTGAAGGCTAAATTCCAACCATCACTGGCAGCTGGCTCCTGTGACCAAGATGGTATTTAGCTCAATTGATTAAATACATTGTTCTATTTTTATTTATAAGAAAGTAGTGATGGACTTGCATGAGTTCTTTCAATTAATTTTATTGAGTAGCCAAATCTGATAAATTAGCACAGATAAAATAAGCATTTGTATGTGTTACAAATGACTTTTTACAGGAATAAAACAGTGAAAATTACAAACTGTAAAAAGGAGGACAAGTAAATCCTGTCTCAAATTCAGAAGGGGGAAGATTTATAACTTCATACTGAAGATCAAACGTTTGAGTTCAGAGAACAAAGATTTAATATTACAATATTATACACTACTTTACAAAATTAAATTTACTATAAGGATTACATCCCTAATAGTAAACAGAACCTTAAAATCACATTTAATGGTCCCTTAACAGCCATTCTGCATCTTTGATTAAACTCTGTTAAGAAATTAATTCTAAATAAACGTGAATCACTCTAGTTATTGCAACACAGTCTACGTGGACTTAAGACCCAAAAATATTAAAATAAAAACAATAATGAAAGCAAAGTAAAATGGATGGTAACAATGTTAGCTGAACACTAATGTGTCAAATACAGAAATAGTTTTAAAAAAAGTGTTCAACTACAAAAATAGACACACCTCTACCACACATTTTCGGTAGCAGAGGTGTCATGCTGAGATCTAAGTACCAGAGCCACTCTTGCCTACTTTTGCAGTCCATCTTCACTGTCCTCATTTTTCAGTTGTATGTAAAAATGAGAAATCACAGGTAGTCTGTGTGTTCATGTTTCCTGTATTGCCATTACAGCAGTACAAGTTAACCAGCAGGCCTTCCCCACTGCAAGGGAATAAACTAACAAAGTTCAATACAGAATTTCTTTCAAAGTGAAGAGAACTCCGAGAGGGGTTCAACTGACCAATTTATCATGTTTTGCTCTGTAAAACTTAGGGACTCAAATTCAAACTCATTAACTGCCACTAATTCTGACATCTTCAGCCATTAGTCTGGTGTACATAAAGCAGTGAGGCTATCTCAAGTGTTTATGTTTCTTAAAAAAAGGGATATAGTACCAAAATACAGTCATAGTCACAGACTTTGGGTGGACTATTTGATGTAAGGATGGTTTTCAATTCAACATCTGAGTGATAATAAACCCAAAACACAAGGTTTAGGGCAGAACCCATGCAAGTGCAGAGGTTCAATTTATGATTGAAATGAAGAGACCCCTTTCCCCCTCCCTGGAAAAAAAAAGTCAGACTGTCAAAACTTAAAAGAAACCTCTTCACTATGACTAGAAACTGTGCAATTCTCTGAAAAGCAGTTCAAGTAAATATATTCCTGTTTACTACAGAGGCAGCAGACAGGGAAGCTTAAATTGGTTACTATAATAATCTTTTCATGCTGTTTTAGCCATTGTTCTGAACTTTAGCTTGTGCTCAAGCAACAAGAACAATTTCTTCCAAGGAACTCCTCCCCTAAAGTAAGGCAACTCCTGACAATCACGTGCAGCTACAGCCTGAAATGGGAGCAAATGTTTTACCCAAATGTTGACCCATTTGGATCTCCAAATGTCCTATGCACAGTACATTTGACCATTCACTAGTGTTTTACCTCTTCAAGTTACTTGCCCCAGAAAGTTTTGCAAGACCTTTAAGCTTACCACTGTTAAATAAAAAAGCAAACCAAGATTTTTCCATATGCAACACTTCCATGGGCATTGAGATACAGTAACTTAAATACTCTTTACATTGGTAGCTATCAATGATAGCTTAATCTTCAAAACAGAAGAATTATCAATACACTTCTATAAAATTATTTAAATTTTTTGGTATATAAATTTTCACTTCAAATCTGATGTCAGCGTCGATCTGTAGCTCTGGCAGGATCTGCGAGTATATTTAAAGCTTTTATTTGGTGCACACGGGCCTTGGACCTGGGCTCATTACACAGCTGCAGCAAAAACCCTTTTTTTGAAAACTTCAGGCATGTCTGCAACCATACACAAATCTTCAAATGCAATATAATAATTTTGTTCTTGGAAAAATAATTTCCAATTTTCTTGTCAGAATATTAAATGTTGCAGACCAACATTTGGTCTGAAGTGCTGCCAACAAACTTGCTTCAGAAACACACCAGATCTGAGGGGCCCAACATTCACTTAATGTAAACAAGAGCCAAAAGTTTACTGAACAAAAACCAAACAAAATCTAAGATAACCTTCCTTGCCCCTCCCCTCCCACACCATTCATAAAATTGAAATTAAAACTATTCCTTCTACTGAAGAAAAGCAAAGCTTACCATCTACCTAAGTCTACTTTTGCTGCCAACTCAGCCAATGACTTTTTAAAATCTGTCTCAAGTAGGGCCCACTCTTCCCCACTGTTTTTAGAATTAGAATACTGACTTATTAATAGCTTCAACAAATTCATCCACCTTATCCAGGTTAAGCTTACCTTTAGTCCTATTAGCCATAATCCAATCTGAGCACTGGATTCTACACTTCATAAGAGTTTGTTCATTTCACAATGAACACTTCTTTCATTGCTACTTTAAGCATTAAGTTGAACATTGAGATGCTCTGTCTGTAATCACTGGATGCACTTAGAAACAATTTCCCTGCAAATCATGATCAGTATTGTGAGGTTTTATATCTAGCAGCAAAAAAAAAAAAAAAAANTACAGAAATATACATTTTGAACAACAGAGAACTCTTTATTTTACAAAATGTATTTCACCTTTGCAGTATTGCCTTTGTAAATGTACTTCATGCTGCAACTACTTACAGTAAAAACACGATTTGCAGCAAATTAAAGGTGCTCAACCAGTTCCAACAGTTTGATTTTTTTTTTTTTTTAAGGTACAATATTATGTAGTTGCACATTTAATTCTCAGATGTGGTCCTTTATTTGCTTTAGTTCGTTGAAATCACAGTGAGAACTTCTCAGCAACTGCCTCAGGCCACAGATTTAATGAAGATATTACAAGCACAATCATTCTTTACTGCAAAATCTTTCCTTAAAGAAGTGTGCCAAAGGCTACTGTTTCATTTCGTCACTTGCTGCTGTATATGAAGGAGGAATTCATAGTATGATAAGGCTGATTCTGTTCTGTCTTCAATCATATTTTGCAGAAAACTTGATTTCAATGGGCTCTCATCCCTTAAAAATAAAAAAATAAGTGTTTCAGTGAACTAAACATTTGCCAAGGGCTACTGTGCATTAATAAAGTTACAGGTCAAGTGGCAAGACATTTCAAGAGCTTAAGGACATATGAAAAGAGGATCTCAACCCTTAGTAGTGATTAATCCTAATAAGTGCTCTTACCAGCATTTACTTCATTTATCTGACATTAAAGATTCTCCTGTGACATTCAGTCTTTTTTAGTCTTTTGAAATTCTAATTTGAGACAATTCATAAGGCATACCTATAGTCAAATCTGTCAACACAGCACACACTATCGTTAAGAACTCCATTAACAAAGTAATTCATAAGGCATACCTATAGTCAAATCTGTCAACACAGCACACACTATCGTTAAGAACTCCATTAAGAAAGTTCAGTATATGGTATCCAAGTATGTATTGTTAACAGGTTGCTGAAGAAGCAAGAAGACTGTTAGAAACCACTTACTTTATTATATATAGTATAGGAAAGAAAGGTCTCTGTTCTCTCAGCCAAGAAATGAAAGTTCGTGTTCTGATGGATTCTGCAGTTTCAAGTTCTGGGAGATGTGTCTGAAAGGCAAAGGGTTTCATTAATACAAACAGGGTATTTTTCAGAAGAACAGTAAAAGGAACACTTAAACTAGCCCAACTCATCAGGCATAAAGAAAACTCAGACAGATACATTTTGTGATGTATAGTTTCAGTCTTGTCTTCTCCGAAAGGGCTTGAAACAGTCAAGAGCACTAAATTGCTATCAGCAATCAACTGTGAGAATGTTGATGACTGAGCGGTGACTGATTCCTGTTTTGCTGCAGAAACTAAAGAATTTCCCACTAACCCACTGTGTTCACTATTTGCAAGGGTTCTTAGTCTGTCCCCACAGGTCTGGGAAACTCAATCACTGCCAACCTCTTCCTACTGTGTTTTCATAGCAAGAAACTCCAAGAGGTAATGGAAATTATTTCTTTCCTTTAATCTGGATCTATACCACTAGAGGGCTAATATCTGAGTAGCAGTATTTTAATTCTCACGCAAATAATGGCAGCACCGTATGACTGATGAACAGCAGAACAAGCATGTACCATATTCTGTGGTATTGAGCCATAATTTGGAACTCCAAGGACTTGGCTGAGAAAGCCCTGCCCACAATTCTTCCCGATCCACAGAAACATCACCTGAAAGACACCCATCAATAACAACATTAATCCAACCCAAAACACACCTCAGCAGTCTTGTATATATTTTGGGTTCTCAAAAAGAATACACTAAGTAATTCTGGATACTTTTTAAAATCCCCACCATCACACAACTTACAGAGCCAGCATCCATAAGATAAGCACCATCCCTACTCAGCTTCTCCACTGACAGCTGGAGAAGGGGTGGCTGAGGTATAGTTCTGTCATTTATGTTAAGAGCCCCCTAAAAGAAGGAAGAAGAAAAACAGTGGCTCACATCTTGATGCAAAGAAACAGAAGAGAACGTTAAATAAGAGTAGGATCTATTACACTGAATACTGGAGCTGGACTGTTTTTCTCAGTGTAACTCAAGTCATACTTAAAGTGCGTAATTTACTAATAAATCTTAATGTTTTATTTAGAGAGGGTGAATTTCATCAAATGTATCTTAGTTATTTAGTTCTAGAACTGGAATATCCAATTCGTTATGTACCAAAGATGTGATTTCTAAAATTGTTCAGGGTTTTACATAAACATTCCCTGTTCTCAAAACTGCTTGACATTTTAAAATAAAGGAAGCTACAAAGGGACAAAAAACAGATTATGATGTCTTAATGTATATGGGATTTATAGTACAAGATAATGACACAAGGCAAAGATGAAATAAGTTAGAAAAAACCTTCCCGATCCATCCATAGCAAAGCACAGCTTCTCTCCAGAATTCATCAATCCAGTTCCAAATAACAATGCATAAATGCAACAAGTGGAAGAATACGAAACATTACATTTTAGCTGTGCAGCTTTAATATGGAAAACCTGGGAGATTTTTAACATTTACTTTCACATCACACAAATCTTTGGGATCAAACAGATTATGTAGAAAGGCAGAGACTCACCTCATCTGTGAGATTATCGACTCTGTACAGACTGGGATGTGTCATAAGCATGAGGAAAACAAGGGGCTGGTTTTTCACCTGACACATGGTAAAGATGCGTTCATCCAAACGTGTGTTTGTCCCAGTCTGAAATGCTTTCTACAAACAATCAGCCGTTTAGTTTAACCATTAAAGCAAAGCAGATAAAATGAATTTCTCACATCACCTACTGCTTATTTCTAGCTTACTTAAGTTTTAGAGATGTGTCCTAAGTGTTTTCTCATGGTGTTTGACTTCTGCTATTTTACTTATCCATAGTTCTCTTCAGTGTTTCACATATAAATCATACAAGTCTCATTATTCCCATTTCTGGATTTTAGAATTAACCTTGACCTGGCACCATCAATCATTTCTAGTGAGCACTACAGCTGAGATGAAAGCACCCTGAAATACATCTCTAACATACACCTCAAAAATGCTACTTTATGAAATTTAAAATAAATATCGGAGCAGTTTACAATTGGCTTCAATGTACAGAATCTTAGGTCTGTATTTACAGGAAAGAAATACTCCTGGCTTGTTGGGACCAAAGAAACAGCTGTAAATCAAAAGTAGGAGTCACTCCTCCCACTTGACTGGGTCAAATGCTTATCAAGCCTTTCACATAAAAAAGCTCAGTATGAACATGCTGGTTAATTCCTAATCAAGGTGTATGAATCCTAAACTTCTCTTTGAAACTGAAAACCAGTTCATCCAACACTTAAATGACTTCTAGTATCAGTTCAGGAAAATTCTTATAGTAAGTAAAAAAATACTTATATTGAGCAAATACTGATGTTTTAAACTTACTGCAAGAACAGCCAGCCAACTCCCTCTCTGCCACCAGCCCAACTCTCTTCTAATCCACACTGAACTGCTGTGTGGATCTGCATTTCCAGAAACGCAACCACTACCCTGACACATTCTCTTCACTAGTCAGTGTCTTTATTATTTTGCTCTTCCATTGCTTAATACATTTATACTTTTGGTTTTACATGCACTTCTAAATTCCTGCTTTTAAACTAAATCATTCCCCATAAAAGAATTGTCCTTTTACTTCAGGCTGACCTGCCAAACAGAATTATCCTCTTGCCTGGCTTCCTTTCCCCTCTTACCTGTTTTAAGAGTGCCAGTATATAAAGTGGGAAGAGCCGCAGTGAGTGGGGAGCTGTGAGCCCAGGCTGTTGGATGCTCAGCACAGATGAGCGATAAGCAGCTAAAGAATCTATCACTGCATTGACCAAGGCATCCCGAGCATCGCTCAGCGTAGCAGAAACGGAGCGGTCCACAGCTAAACACAGAGTGCAAGGCTCAAATAAGACGGGTTTCCTCCCTTGGCAGGAATACAGTCACATACATTAACTTCTCTCATTTTATCATATATGTCAATGCATCTTAAGCTTTTACTACATTCTAGGGAAATGTCAAGTGCTTCAGAAAAAAGCTGGTGGCCCACAGTGATGCACCAGACTAAGCCTAAGTCCAGGTGATTATACACAGCTCTACTGATTCTTCACCTAAGCCAAGCATTAAAACCAAAACTCTTAGGTTTGCAACTCAGAAAGCACTCTTAGAACAAGGGAGAATCTTTTCTTCTAATCCCAGAGGACTCACATCCCAGAGGATTGTTGCTCAGAGCTTTAAGGATATGATCCATGCATACCCAAACAAGCTCTTAGCACACTCACCCATATTGGCTAAGAGCCCTGTGATGGCCTGCACATCTGCCCCTAGGTACACATCACTCAGTGTTGTGACAACAGGTAAGCACATGGTGTGGACACGAATTCGTCTTTCACCTGCAAGAAAAGAAAACTGTAGCTTCCATACTTGTTTTATGAAACAACACTACAAATGCCACTGTAACCTTACCTTTGCTGGAGGTGTACAGGAGAGCTGACTGAAAAGAAACAACTTGCATATCAGTAAGACTCTCTTCCACTGACATTTGCACAGCGTACCCCGCATCTGGGTTTACGTTGGGTAAGGACAACAAGTCTGTAGATCGTACGAAGAAGTTCCCATGGAAAGTATGAATGGAAAGACCTACAAGATAATAATGAATCAGTTTGGGTTTTATAGCTGTGAAGTACAGGCACCATACACAGATCTGCCATCAATGTAGATGACTGTATTGGAACGCCCCCTCTCAGTGAAATACATTATCTTCAGAAAAGGTAAATCCTGCAAGCTGACAACTGATCCAAAAAATTCATAAAGCCTAGCAGAAAGTGGGAATTAGCAAGGCAAATCAATGCAGAGTAGTAGAAAGTATCTAGATTATAAAAACAGTCACTTGATGAAACAGCAATCCATCAGAATTTCTAGTTTTGACCATTATAAAATGGAACTTGGATGCCAGAAAACATACTGCAAATACAGTCTTTAAAAATTGTCTTATCCCTCATACTGAATTTTACTTTTCTAATCTTTGCCTTTTAATCATTTAAGCTTAAAAAATAGCTAGAATACCAAATAAAATATTCCCAAACAGCAGCAAGCCCTCTTCTCCACCCCGCAAAAATCTAAGAAGGTGAATTCAGACCTTTGGTGCATCTTATCCTCATGACAGCCTCAAACCCAATTTTTCTAGTTAAATATCGCTTCAGTTCCTTTTGCAATTTCTCCACCTGGACAGGGTTGTGCTTATGATGGTAAGATTGGTAGTAGTAGACACTACCTGCGGAATACCTTGATATACAACCTGAAACAAAACCAGCATACATTGGAGAGTGCAGACAATTGCTGCTGCAGTCTGTAAATTATTAAATTGTTCACACCTGCAAATTGCTTAGATACACAGTAACAGACCTGCCTACAGACACAGATGTAACACAACCGTATCTTCTAGTATGTGATAGTTTCAAGTGTGAAATAATTTTCCACTGACCTGAAATTGCTGTCAATTGAAAGTTTGGTTAAATAGAGAAAAAAATAATTAAAATGCTAATAAAACTTGCTCTAAAGACAATTACACTAATGGTTAAAAGGCATAAAAAGGAAGAAAGTATTTTGGCTACTTACATCAGTAGCACAAGAATCCTGACTCACTAAGGGAGGACATGAGAATAAGTAGGTGAAATGAGGACTGAAAGATTACATTCTATTCCCTGTCACTGCTCAGCAAGGGTAAGTTTGCATCTTGACACACTAGATTAATTCAAATCAGGTTCATCTACTAAATATTAATGTAGATTCTAATGTAGCATTTGCTCAAAATACAAGAGTCACATGCCCCAAAACAGGTTTATATGACTTACCTAAAGAAGCCAAGTCAGAATATTGCCCACTAAGAAGAAATAAATCCACTGCAACCTGTTGCCCTGAGCAGTCCAAGGCCAGCTTCTTGTAAAAATCAGTCGATGGTGTCAGATGTATATCCTGTTAACACAGTGGAGTATTATAAAATACAAAGGAAATTCAAATTGATTCATATATTTATTTTCTGTTTTCAGGGACACTAATAATCAATTCTACATCATTGAT
>VYZQ01044265.1:47560-60304 GCA_013400655.1 Mystacornis crossleyi
CTATCACAAGTTTCTTAAGAGGAATGGAAACTGGAGATTTTAAGAAAAAAGTACTCACAAGTCAAGATTGTCTAACAGGGTTTGGCAGACTGTATTCAAGTATCCTGTCTCTACTGCATTGTGAGAGACATCAAACACAAAGAGGTACACGGGCGGCTGAGGTGGACGCAGCTGAGCAAAGAAAAGATTACCTTTAATTTTCAAATAACATTTGTTAGATTAGGTTTATTCATTCCATTGCAAGTTTAAACTGTTAAAACAGCACACAGATGATACCTAAAATTTCTGAATGCATTTGCCTCTTATTTGGTAATACCAGAATTCTAGTTTTCTTCAGAAGATACCTACATATTCTAAATACAGAACAACTTTGACATCATAAGTGTTTAAAAGTGAACTCTCTGAAATTCTGCCCATGAGTTCTCAGATACACTCCTTCAGGCAACAGCTGTTCTACTGAACTGGAAAGCATGCCCTGAAACAAAGCTTTCTCTGACTTCCCCCTGAAAATAAAACAAAGGGAAAGAATAAGTAAAAGTAAATAAAGCCTTACCATGTATTCAGATGGAGCCATAAATTCAATAGTAGCATTCTGGACTTCAGGTCTTTTATGAGGTTCTCCATAAACTCTTGTCACAGGATTATACAGGAATTCTTCAGGAACTACGCAGATAAGTTTATATATGAGTATTTCACAGTAGTATTAGCTGTGCTGTATTTTAAAACAAATTAATCAACTCTTTTGTGGCTGTTGGGCAACACATGAGAACTACACTAGGCAGTGTACACTTACACCTGTGACCTGCAAGGGTACCCTGGGGGACCACTTGGGCTTTCTGTGTTTCTTTAGGGACACCCCTGTCACTGGGAAAACATTTCTCATGACTCCCAGCGTGACTGACAACAATCCCCCTACTGATGTGGCCAACAACACTCCAGTTTCAAAGGCCAAGGCGGAAAAGGTTAATTGCAACACTTGAAAGCCATTTAAAACTTACCATCATTTACTCTATAGCACAAATTGCATTTCCATCTCCTTTGGTCTAGGAAGCTGACAAAAGGGTTAATGTACGTCCGGCAGGAACGGCATCTCACAATAATACTGGAAGTCACCACTGGCAATTGCTGGAAAAGAAAAGCTTCCTGTTTTAAAGCACCCTCACCCTGCAGCTGTTCATTTGTGGTAACACCACCTAGACTGTGCTGNCAGTGATCTGTAGGGAAGAAGGAAACGCCAGTTACTGTGGCAGCTCTTCTGGGCCAAGATACCTGCCCTTGTTTTATAATTCATTGTCCATTGTCTGGACTCCAGTAAAGGCATAGTTGATATTTCAGCATGTAAAGTTTTGAATATTTCTCATACCGATAAGTCTTTGAAAGGATGAAGCAGGAGCCCCAAAGGAAGTTTGGCTTTATTCAATAAGGCCTGAGTTTGAGGAATGTTAGTCAGGGTACAGCGGAACAACCTACATGGAGGACAAAGGGTTATTTTCAGAGGCTGACAAATAAATTATGATTTCAGTAGTACAGTATATTTTTCTAGAGCTGTTGATGGTGAATTTCCATTTCCAGATAAAAGATCTTCTCCATCTCTGTCAAATCATTTTGTTTCTGAGCTTGACCCACAGCACATACTTTGAGTTCTTATTTTATACAGATACTCTTTACACAGAACTGAGTGTCATTTTAGTCACCCAAATCAAAGTTAAGCCTAACAATACTCAAAGTTGCACCAAATTGTTATATACTAAATGCTATTTTGGAATAAATCATAACTGGTAAAGCTTAAAAAGCTGTTTTAAAAACGTAGTAACTATAAACAACCCCACAACCATTTTCTGAGTCTTGAGCACGCAGCAGCTTCCAGGAAGTGCAGATGTATGCGGCAGTTTTGCAAATCCTGTCCAGCTTGTTTGCATGAACAACATCACAAAGGCGCTGTTATTTCCTTTATCTACAATAAAAATATTTGCAAAGCAGGAGTCCCTGGCTATGCACAGTTTGGTTGGTCTCCTCAGAGAGAATAATTGATTAACCAACTGCCAGTCTCTTGTTCGAAATTTCATTTACTCCATTGTTTTAAATGGTTACTTTCAATACAGAGGTCACCCACGTTCCTTCATGCACAATCTTTTTTGGTGTACCTCCCCTGACTGAATTAACTCTCATTTTATATCTTCTCATCCATACTCACTGCCAGCCATAAAATTTTTATACTGTACCTATCTTTAGCTGCTCTGTAAGCAAACTTTTCCTCATACTTTCTACACAGATTATTTTCCCCTCTTCAAAGTTAAACCCATGTACTGCCTTTATCTTAACACAGTGAAGCCCATTTTCAATATTTTCTACTCATAAAATTAAGAAAATATTTTGTGAAGTTATGTTTATAAGTAGGAATTTATACTTCTATCTGTTTTGATGAACTATAGCAAATGCATAATCTTACTCAGGGTTGCAGTTGAGCTTCTGGATGTCTTCATGCAAGTTGGGGACAGGAGCCTTCAAGAGGGTGGTGGGAAGAATATTTCTTTCTTGAAGAAGATTCACAGGTCTTAACCCTTCCTGCTGTAGACTGAGGCCACCCATTGATGCAGTTAAGTGATTAGGGCCCAGGGCAGGCTAGAGTCAAATAAAATTTCAAAAATTAGCACCAATTATTTGGATGAAACCCATAGTCCATTTAAAACCACATATATATCCCTTTCAGTTTGTTTTACTCGTGTATCAACTAACTACCACTGTATGAATATATTTAGAAATAGTGGTTGTCACATGAACTTGACTTATGCATGTAACATAATAGAGGAAAAAGTAGCATAAAATGGCTACAAAGCTCTTGAAATACAGGGGCTCAGCTGGTCAAAGTGTTGGTCATTTCACTTTGAAAGTTCATGGAAAAAACCCAAATACTTCAGCTAACAATAACAATGCCAGGGAAGAGAAACATGCCAAAAGCAGCTGAAAGTTCCAAAAGAAATATCCTGAACAGATACAAGGGTGGAACACTTCACAAAGAGCTGGCACACGGCTTTTCCAAACTGGTGCCAAGGCAGGCAAAAGCATTAATTCTGGGCTATGTCTGTCCTCTTAAACAAATGATGCCCAAATAGGGAACAAAAGAAGCAGCACCCCAGGGATGCACAACACACACAAACCATCACTTCTCTTTACCCACAACCCCCCACCAGAGGAGGGGTACTGAGAAAAAAAACAGAGGTAGTACTGAGATAAAAAGACAATATTTACTTGGTGGAAATGTTTTGATCCATCTGGATATTGCAAAGCAGATGCATTCACTCCTGGTGCTCCAGGTGGAGAAGTATGTTGGTAGCCTGGAGGTAAGGCAGGGTAAGAATACCCAACATTTCTATTCATCTTAAGATTCGGGGCTGCAGGAGAATGATGGGGAGTTGCTGGAAGCAGAGTAGACAGATACTTAATTGCTGAAGAACTGTATCATACTTGAGGCCTTAGTACAACAGGAGAGCTGCCTGTTTAGGTTCTAAGAGTAAAAAATACAGCTGCTGTCAACTTTGCAAAGGTTTTCTCACCCGCTTTACATATTACAGGCAAAGATATGCTAATTGTCAGTGCTTCAAATTTTGTATTTAGCTTCAAAACAGGCATTGAACCAAGTACATATGTTTGTACACAAATGCTTAAACTTCTATCTTTCCCAGACTCTTTTATGTTCCATAATAATAACAACCATTTTTACTCTCAAAGCCTTACCCATGAGGCCACCACCTTCAATTGCGTCATAGCTGTTTTGCACTACAGACCCATCACTGGCAGCAGATCTGACATCACCTTTTAAGAAAAACAACCACAGGAAAAATTTGCACAAGTTATAAAAAAGTTTTAAGGAGGTAACTGCAAAAAAATCCTATTTGCTGGATGAATATTAAGACAAGCATAGTTTGAATCTACTTTGGTTTTGACCCAGGATGAAACTGAAGTAAGTATACACTTTGGTCTCTTTCTCACACACACATCCCCTGCAGAGGTTACCTCAACAAAGGACATTCGTAAAACATCACAGTTTTTTTTTAAGGAAAACAAAAGTCCCTATACTTCTGGTTGAATAATCTTTTACAATTCCTTTAGATGAGGGATTTGCCACAGCTTCCAAGATGACATGCAGTAAAGGGTCAGGGGACACTCCCTCCTCAGCAGAGGAAGTCTCCTTAGGCTAGCTGCAGTTTTCCAAGTACCCTGTAGCTTAGAGTACCCTGAAGAACCTTTTCTACTGATAATTCACGGAAACACCGAATTCCCTACTCTTACACACTTAGTCCACTACCGCTCACCAAACAGCAACAGCTCTGACACAGTCACATACTAGTCAAGACAGAAATTCAAATCTATGACAGGAAAAACCTTGAAACTCAGAGTGCTCCCAAAGAACAGTTTTTGTAAGCCAGCTATGTCTAAATATACTAACACAACTATATATTGCTGAGGAGAAGTAGGTACTCTGTTTTTATTACCATTTTTTATTAAAATCTTCAAAGATGACCCAGTAAAACGAACTTACATTACACACTGAATCTTGCTAGCAGCAGTCAACCTGCTTCATAGACTAAACATTTTTATCTCTCCAGGGCTCTGAAAACGTTTCTCTTCATTATGAAGAAAATATTTTCTAAGCAAAAGCTGTTTCTAATGCATTTCATATATTCCAAACTAAGCTAAGCCTCAATATACTATTCTTGTACTCACACAGCTACCCCACACAACAAACTGTCAATCTGAACATGCAAGGAACCAACAGCTTTGACAGAACTATGTATGTAAAAATAAAGCTGCCAACTCACACGTGGCCGGATCTAGCATAGGCACTAAATGCCAAACAACTGGAGTCTGTCTGATACAAAGCCCTGACGAGTTCTTAAACAATGGCATACTCGTGCAGGGCCCACAGGAGACACAAAGTCAGGTATCTGTCTTCAACAGCTGACGCTTCACAGCCTCTAGTAACTTCCTTCAGAAAACTAACAAATGCAAGATGTACTGTTTCAGTGGTTTTACACAGAGAAGAATAAGGTACAGCTACATAAACAGTAAGGAATTGCAAGGTCCACATTTTAGGTCTTGCTGTAGAATGAACAATACAGGGAGTCATACATGGATTTCTGTCCTCACAGCAGTCAGGAGTGCAGAGACATGAGAATTTCACTAACGCTTCAAAATACAAAAAAGGAAAAAAGCAATGCCAACTACAGGAGACATGGCCATGTAAAACAGCACTTGGAAATCTATTTTTAAGTATTAATTTCTTAAATTTTATTAATGTCTGTCTACAAGAAAATTTTTTCTTCTTTCCAGGTCCTTACCTGCTTTTTTCAGATTAAATTATTAGCTGTATTAGTATCAATTTTACAATTTGAGTCTCTAATAGAACAATGTGCTTGACTTTAAAGGTTGCGTCTTACACCAAGTTGCCGTGTTTGAATTCAACATGAAGAGCAAATAGTTTCCTACCTTCTTGGTTTGCAGTTGATTTTAGCAGAGACTGTGCACTAGGTGGCCCGGCTATTGCTGTTGATGGCCTAGGTGGACCACCAACTGGTGGAGGTCCTAAAGGTGGCCTTGGAGGGTGGAGTGGAGTTAAAGGTTGAGTCACTGGTGGAGGTGCAGATCCTATAAAGAGATTAACTTTTAGGAGGAGTTTAACCCAGCTAAAAAAAAAAAGTCACAGACATTTTGTTACAAAAACACACAGATTGAATTCAAAATATTCCTGTTATTCAGAGGATGAACAGCATGAAATACACAAATCCTAACATGTGGTTAGAGGGTCTCAACTTCAGGTTGTTTCTTTCATGCTTTTCTCATTCTGGGTTCCTGTAGCTACTGATCTCTTTCAGCTTTTTGTTGCTCTTGTTGGCAAGAATTTCAAGATGTACCAAAAACATCCCATATCCTTTATAACTAAGTCTGGAGTGATTACCAAACAAGGTAACTTAATTTTAAAAGTGATCATTGTTATACAAAAAAAATATCAGGGAAATTGCTCAGGAGGACTGAATGGATATAAAAATTACTCATTCCAAACACTTGCTCTCATTTCATATGCCACTTTCCAAAATTTCTCTGCACTTTCCTCACTAATTCCAAAGTACTAATGCTTTATTCCAATTAAGTGACAGAAACAGTTTCATAAATTCTGTGAGCGTAAGGTATTTTGAACATCATAACAAAATTAGGCAGGCATATAACAAAAAACTGGCATCAATAAAAATCTGTAATGAGGCTAAAAGTACTTCACAAGAAAAATTATTTGCTTTTACATGGAAAATATTTCTCTACCTAAGTCCTGTTTGCATGCTCAGTCAGAAAAAAGCTCTGTAAGAACAGACAGCAGTTTGGCAAAGAGAAACTTGAGTATTAACTGTGTTTCCATAATAATCACAAATTGCACAATAGTGCTATTTAGTGTTAGAAAAGCTTTTACCACTGCATATACCAGCAGTCAAGCAGCAGGAACAAAGTCTCCTACTTTTAGAGTACTTTCTGAAGACTGACAATTATCATTAAATGCGAAAATTACAAGTTTGGGGAAGGAAGCTTTCCATTGAACTGACCTCTATTTCAACAGCACAGAACGCTTTTCAGTTTTCTTTTCAGGCTGTGCTCCAGTTATTTGCATCAACCTGACTGAGGCTGTTCAGAAAACTACCTGAATCAAGTGTTTACAGAAAATCCAACAAGATGACCATGCTCACTGAATAGAACTAGTTTTCAATGGTGAAGTCCTGGACTGAAACATGCTAGTGCTCCAACAACCACCCCAGGAAATGGTGAAGGTCACAGAAACAGGATCACCCACACACAGCTTCCTAAAACAATGAGACCCCATCCAGGTGTTAACTGCTCCAGCCAGCTCAAACACCCAACCTATGCACAGAATTTCCATTTCTAACCCAAAGAAAGCATCCATGTATTTCTGATGGGTGTATCTGCTTTGACAATCTTCTACAAGCAAAATGTCACTGCAGAGTCAATTCTGTACTCATTATTTTAAAAGGTCATTGAAAAATGGACATTGGTAAAATATCAAAAAGTTCTGGTTACCTGGCTTCATGTAGCTGTTCTGCAGCGGAGGACCCCCCGGAGAAGCAGCATATTGGTAACTCCCTGGAGGATTTGTACTTCCTGATAAAGACGATGGTGGCTGAGCTGACCCTGACCCAGGCACATGAGCCAAATGGCTTGTTTGAGCCCCAAGTGGCTGACTGACAGGAGTCTGGCTGTACTGCCAGTTTGAAAGCACTGGTGGGCTGGCTGCTGGAGGAAAGCTCCCAGCAGATGATACAGCCGCTGAGTTCTGTAATGCAGGTGGCAGCACTTGTGGAACAGGACCTGGCTGTTGTACTGGTGACCCAGAGAAAGCTGCCACTGGTGGTCTATTCAGAGTCTGACCAGGTCCTTGGTAATTGTTTACTAGAGAAACATTCTGAGAACCACTATAGCTATACTGTCCAGAAGACTGATGTGGAGGAACCTTTGCTGGCATCTGATGGGAGTACGGTCCTGGAACCACAGGGCTGTATCCCTGGCCATCTGGGGAATGCATCAGCTGATTTTGAACAGGGCCTGGAAGGAAAAAAAAAAGAAAAACACTCTTTAGGAAGTCAGTGCTGTGTATCACTTCTGAAAATAAAAGATGTTCCTGTGAATGTCTTTCCTTAGGATTTTATTAGTCTCCAAGCCATTTTTAATTTAAACCATTAGGTGTGACAGAGTACCATCGCAAGGGACAAGAATTTGGCAGTATGTTGCTATCAACACTTAGAGCTTTGTTTTGTTTTACAGTGACCTTGCAACCACTAAGCATTCCAGTACCATCCCTGCTCCTGGATTGAAACTCACACAGGATCTCATTCCAGTCTTCAGAAACCCACAAAAGCAAGCTGTCCACAGAGGAGCACTGTCCCACACCGCTGGCAGTAGCGTGCACGAACAGACCGAAGGCGGAAGATCCATTGTGTAAAAACTCTGTTTCATATGCCGGCTGACACCAACCTACACGTCAGCTTACCACAACAACACCGTCAGCCAAGTGCCAGCACAGGTCACCGCTTACTTCTCAAGTGACAGAGTTAATCTATGAAAGTGTCTGTAGTTAATTTTAGTAAGAGAGCTACTCATACACATATTTCTCATGTGAGTGGCCAACTGGTCACCAACACAGAATGAAGGGTAAATTTACCATAAAATAATTCACCAGTCAGGAAAATAAAACTTGACATGTTAATGATGCTCTTTCTGCATTTGTTGGTTGGTATACATGAACTAAGTTTTACTCATTTGAAGAAAAAAAACTGAAAAAAAAGCTTAATAACTCTCCAAACAGTGAGCAACACTGGCAAGAGCATCATTGGATTCCTGCTTTACAGAGGAACAGGCTGACAGAATCCCATGGGATTTCCAGTGCAATAAGAGCTCCATCAAGAAAGATACTACTACCTGTTGTCCATACCATTGCCACAAAATGGACATCCTGAAGAGAGAGTATCAATTTTCAAGTGAAACCCTTCTCAGCAGAACACACTAGACACTGCAGGCCCCAGCCAGCCATGACTCCTTCACAACTACCAAAACACTTTCCAGTGCTGTCTCATGTAGTACAGCCAGTCACATTGTGGCTCTCCTCACCCCCTAAAAACACACCTTAGATACCGGAGACATTACACACACAGAGTTACACATTAAAACAAAGATGCTCGTTTCCAATTGAAACATAATGGCTAAATTCTGGAAGGTAAGTTCACATTTCCTAGTTAAAGTAACTCACACATTTCTGACAGTGAATTAAGCTAAATGCAGCATACATTGAAATTCTTAGTTCGGGTAAACACTGCACTGATTATTCAGCTCCTCATTCCCTAGAAAAACTTAGGCTCTGTGTCACAAACAGCTGTTAATTCACTGAATATTGCATAGGTCCATATAAGTACTACAGTGCCAGTGATCTCATTCTCACTGCTTCTTATTTGTGCATAAAAGGTACGCACCATTTTATTCTCCAACCATTAGTTTCAACATGCGATTATCATTCAGTTAGGAAATCCAGTTATACCCTACTGTCCTGACCATGCTGCTCATAATTATTTGCAATTAATAATTCTCTAAAATCAAGGGTGTTTAAAGAAAAAGTTCACAAAGACGAAAATGCTTACAGTTATGAGTAACCTCCAAAAACTTCCTTGCAATGTATCAGATGGGTTTCCAACAATGGATTTACAAACCACATGGACAATTAAACTGGCTAACTTTAAAAATGATGAATTCTTATCAAACCTGCTGACTACATCTGCACAAACACTGATATAACAGCATCACTATAAACTGTAGGAAAAATACAGAACAAATACAAAGTAAATCATAACTTAGATTTTTCATCTTAGGGCATGACTCTCTATCCCAGGCAGAAATCAGAGTACGTGGAGTGCTCTCTTATGCACTGTTTTCCCTGCTTGAGGATAAAACAGTGGAAGTGAGGTGGTACTGAAAACTGACCTACATGATATTTTCTATGGCACCTTATGCAAAAATAAAAATCAAATTCACCACAGAACAATGTTCCAATTTCAATTTTTATTTTTAAAGTCAGAAGCACAATGAAAAGTCTTGATACTCTCATGTAGTAGTTCATGTTTCCAAGACAAGTCTGCATAAAGCTGCCAAAAAAGCTACAGAAATAGCACTAAGGGGCAAAATTTCTTTACAAAGAGTTTCACAGTGCACAAAAACTTTTCAGGACTTGCTGTTTGGTTGCTGCCAGATACCCATCTTGACCTGACCTCTTTACTGAGGCCCATCAGAGTATCTAGGCTGTCCAGCTTTCCCCAAATGCTGCTGGTTTTCTGTGGAGCCAAAAACAAACAAGGAATTCTGTGTGGACTGAAGAGCTACTTCACCTACACAGCAGCTAAACAACCAACACTTGGAGACCATAAAAATGAACTAGTAATAGAAGAAAGGCCACCTATTTAACAGCAACATAAGGTCGTTTAATGTTTCTAAGAGATCAAGAATAGCACCAGAATATATATGAAGGTTGCTTGATGGTTTTATAAAATGGTCAAAGTACTAACATGGAAGGTCAGGATCGAAGTCATATTTTCCACCACACAGAATTTTACTGTCCCCTACTCCAAGCCAGTTACTCAGCACATTGCTTTGGCCAGCCCCAAACTCTCCAAAGCTCCAGGAAGATGCAAAAATAAACACTCTGAAAAGTTACATCCCAACAGTTGCCATGGGATCAGTTGCCACCAGTGTCCACTTCGGCTGACTCTGACCCACTGGATTCCAAACCCAACAGCGCCTAAAGCACCTCATGACCTCGAAGTACCATGTTAAGGTATCACATGAGAAGAGCAAAACAGTTCTAGAAGAATTGTTTCTCCTTCTTGTTTGCACTTCAGATCTATCAACCGGAAAGCAAATTAGACACCTGCAATTGAATGAGTACAGAATACTGGTCCTATTAAAAGACAAACAGAAGTGAAGAAGAGGAAGGTTGTTGCTAAGCAACCCAATACTCTGTGCTAAACAATTTCTCAGGCAGCACACTGCTGCTGTGACAATTTACTGCCTCGGTGGACACGCAAGCTTGGGGAGTTACCTGCAAACACTGTGGCAAGCAACAAGTTGCAAGGAAGGGCTGACAGCTATAGAACAATTTATCATCCTGCTGACAGTTTTCTTTCCTCACAGACCACTGGAAGCACCACTACAGCACTCAGTATCCCCAAAACTTTTTTAAAGCTTTGGTGTTAGTATAAAGGTCAAGGATCACAGCACCTTCTCAACATATATTTTAAACAATGCTATGAGCAGTCTATGCTTGAACAATTTGATTTATTTCAAAGGCCAGCAACCCAAACCTTATCTCTAACATACCATAACAACGGTTTAATTTTATTAGCTAGTATTTGCATAACTCTACATTTCAGTTCTTTATTTTTCCTACACCTGACAGCTGAGTAGCCTGAAATTCTTCTTTCTCGACTGCCTCTCCATAACTTTCATTATGTATTTAATCTGACACTGAGAAATCAGCAAACATAAAGCAATGCCAGTCTGTAAATCAACCCGCTCAGTTACTCCATTAGCTAACACTCCCTTTGTACAGTCTCTGCTCAGACCATAAGCTCTCCAAAACAGAGCCTCTCTCTCCACACTACATTCATACTCTTTCCACTGTCTTGACCCTAGAAGCAACTACACAGTTAATTGCAAATTCTTGTTCTGCTGATGACTTTGAAGAAAAGCAATAAACACACTGTGCAGGAGGCGGGGGGAAGAAAAATCAGATCTGATTATAACTGAACTGCTTATGATGCAGCACATCATCACTGAAACACACAAGTGTATAATTAAGGAAGCAAGTGCAGAGGATGCAGTCTGTGTATGTGAAATCAGTAGGCATTTCCATCAGCACAGATTTGCACATATGCAATGAAAACAGACACAGAGACAAAGCTGGCCTTGAATTCCTTATTTCTGTCTTAAAACGCTGGCTAGTAAGTTCAGTTTCACCTTCAATATCTGGTCTTAAAGAGATATATTTTGAGAGGAAGAAAGTAATCAAGACTTTCCCAGTTTGCAGCACTGGGACAGAACCAGATAATGTCGGCTTTACGAGAATGACAGGATAAGAAAGCCCCGCTGCGCCGCAGGCTGAGCTCAGCGATAACCACAGTGCCACATGTACAGCCCCGTTCCAAAGGGTCAAACCTCGGCTGTGTCACCCGTGTCACCAGCAGGGACCCACCCGGTCCGGGGTTACTCGAGCCGGCCGTACTACCCCGGCAGCACAGACACGGGCTCTGTGACAGGCGCTGTCGTTCATACCGACAGACACACGTACTCGGGGACACTTCTGCCATGAAAACAAAACCGAATGAAGATTTATCTTGCCTAATAAGCCGTTCTGTGTTTTCCTCAGTGACACTTCGGACAGGGCCCGGTCCGATAGCACCTCACCCCCGCTCCCACCGCCCCACGCCGCTCCCGGGGTCATACAAGGAGGCCGGCATCGCTGCCGCTCCTTTCCTGCTTTCTTCCCTAATGCAGCTGCGTTTCGCCCCGGGCCGCGGGTGTCCGGGCTGCAGGGGGGGCACCGCCGACCTCAGCCGGGTGTAACCCAGCGACCTGGGCAGCGAACGGACGGTCTCCGGAACCCACTACCCGCACTCTGCCCGCGGGCACCAGCCCCCTGCCCCCGCTGCCCCGGGGCGAAGGGCGGCCTGGGCCCGGGGGAAGCGCCGCGGGGCAGGAGCCATCCCCGCTAGGCCCTGCCCCGCGCCAAGCTCCGCGGCTCTGCCCCGCACTCACCGTTGCTGTAGGGCTGCTGGCCGGCGGGGGCTCCGGCGGGCTGGGCCATGGCTCGGCCGGGTGCACTCGGAGCCGCCCGTGTGGCGGCGCCGGCCCGGGCAGGGGGGACGGACCCACCGGAACTGCCGGGCGGCGCGCGCAGCCGCACTGCGGACACGTGGCACTTCCGGGAGCGGCGCAGCGGCTTAAGGGGCGGGGCCAGGGGCGGGGCTGGACGGGCACGCGGGGGGTGGAGCCGAGCGGAGCCGAACCGAACCCAGCCCAGCCCAGCCCAACACAACACGGCCGAGTCACACCGAACCTAGCCGAGTCCAGCCGAACACAACCAGGCCGAGACGAACCCGGCCCAGCCGAACACAGCCGAGTCTATCCGAACACACCCAAGCCCCA
>VYZQ01044265.1:60932-83461 GCA_013400655.1 Mystacornis crossleyi
GTGTCGGTGTCGGTGTCGGTGTCGGTGCTGGTGCTGCCGCTTCCTGAGTCCCGGAGCACCTCAGGCTCGGCGGTGGGTGAGCGGGGCGGGCGGTGAGGGGTCTGTTCTCCCCGGCCGGTGGGAAAGCCGGGCAAGCCGCGCAGAGCGCCGGGCCGTCCCCGTGTCCTGCTGGGAGCGGCCTCCGTGCCGCGGTTGGGCCTGGCCGGGGGTCCCTGCGCGCCCCGACAAGCCGCGGCCTGCGCGGGGCCGCGGGCAGCGCGCCGCGAGGGGGTTGGAGGCGGGCGCTCCCCTCCCTTCCTTCCTATCCCTTCTATCGCCTCCCTCTTTTTCTCCCCTCGGCACACCCCTGGGGGCTGCTCGGACCGCTGGGAGCACCGCCCGGTCCTTGAGGCTGTCACGGTGCTCGCAGGTCCCGAGCAGCGCTGCCTCAGGGGGTCTGCGATGGTGAGATGCGTTAAGTAACCCCATAACCCAGAAATGCCGTGCAGCCTCCCTGGGCAGCCGTCTGCCACGTTGTATCAACCTGGCGATACTTGTTTGAAGTATTGTTGTTTCTTCAGAAGTTACTGCTTTTAAGGTTTTGTTCATAAGTCAGTGAATGACTGCGGGAGCCCTGCAGTGAGGATGTGCTCTGACAGCTGGGCTTTGTGAGCCTGGGCTGGCTAAACCTCTGCTTCAGGTGCCCTTAGGAACTCATGTGTTGTGGTGCTGTCTTCACCGGTAAACTCTGCTGTCTCAAAGATGAGTTGCTGTCAAAAAATCATTAGAATACTAAAGAAAGACTGTGCTATTATCTCATTTTTGAATTCTGAGCCTTTCCTTAGCTTTACAACATATACGTGGAGTTTCAAGTCAAAGAATAAACTGTGTTGTAGAATCTCAGTTTGTCCACTGAGTTTCCTAGGGATTTTTACTTTTGTTGCCTGTGGTAGTATTTTATGTTGTTGTGGTAATCGTGTGTGAAATTTTAACTTTCAAGTGATCATGTTTACATCCGAATTGAAAAAAACTGAAAATGCACTCTTAGCAGTGGGCTTTAAGCTGTTGCTCCCAGGTTGTGATTGCAGACTGAACGGTGGCTGAGGTGCAGGTTTGGTGCAGTCAGGCTGGACTGAGATTTCTTCCCTGGCTTTTGCTGACAGTCCCCCACACAGGTGTAGCACAGTGTGTTCCCAGTTCATGCAAGAGCTGTTCAGCTTGGGTGTCACTGGTTTCTGTTTCCTAATTGTTCTATAAAGGCATTTAAAACTCTTTAAAAGCTTGATATTGTCTCTTACCTGAACTTTGTGAGGCTTCGGAAGTGAGCGCTGTCCTAAGGTTTGGAAGTGAAATGATGAATTTTTAGCTAGAAAAAAGCAAGTGAAGTGTAGGAGGAAAAAATTTCCTAGTTTTCAGAAGATAAAAGAGGTATGAGTGAGTTTGCTTGCTAGTCCATGCTGTCAGCAGCTTTCCTTTCAGGAGGCTGGCTCAGTGTTACCAGAGCCACTGTGCGAGAATCCCTCATTCCCCATAGTCTCCAGGTAGTGAACCCATGTCCTTTGTCTATGGAGTGGTGGACCTGGCTCCACAGGAGTTACTGGGTGATGCTTTGCTGATGAAATAACATTGACCAGGGTTGATGGGGACATTTTTCAGTGGTAGACATGTGTCACTGAAGTGATACTAGAAAGTTAATTTAGGTATCTTTGTAGTGGAGACACAGTGAGTTGGTGATGTCTGTAAAAATAGTTGGTATCAAGACTGTCTTGATCCAGCACAATTTTTAATTCAAGGCTTTCATCTGCTTCTAGTGGATTATTTTCAAATCAACCCTTGAAATAACATTAAAATAGTATCTTTGTCTTCATCGTGGCTTGTGAACAGTGATTGCTGAGTCTTCATGGTTCTGCCTTTATGGTGCTTTTAACATGAGCCTGAGAGTTTGAGTCCATGTATATTCAACAGCTTCAGCTCTTCCCTAAATTTGCTCTCAGCATAACAACTCTGGAAACCAGAGCAGAGCCACTCCGATGTTGTAACGCTTTGATTGACACAGCTCTGAATTATGTAGTTACTTTTCCTGTGTGATAAGAGTAGATTTAATATCTCTATTCAAATATTACTGTGTGCCTTTATAATTAGCTGTCCATTTTTTTCCCATTTTGGAAGTGTTTTCCTTTAACTGCTGCCAGCTGATATGGAGGTTATTCTGGGAGGATTTGGATAGTCCTGTTTCCAACACTGCTTTTCTTATGATGATGGAAATTGAAGCAGTATTAATGCCACTTCAGCCGTGTTTGTAGAGTAATCCTGTTCTCAAGTTAATCATTTGAATCTCACCCCTTGAAGTTTTTTCTGTGATGTATGAAGATTGTTTTGGTTGGTTTTTGTGAACCTAAGTGTAATACATGGAACAGGTTAATACAACTGAACACTGAAGTTATTCTCACCTCAGTAATCTGAGCACTTCTCTTACATCATGCTGTTTGCCCTGATTTGCAGGTTATTTGAGTCGATCGTTTTCCTAAGCCCCACAGAGGCTTTTCTCGATTGGTATTTTGCTCAAGCAATAAATAAATCTGCTGACGTGTATGTTCTGCCATGTTTGCTTATTCTTGACCTTTGCTTTTTAGCCATGTAAAGGACAGTTTCAGTCATGACATTGTGTAACTGGGTGTTTATGCATTGACAAGCATATTTTATTCGTATTCTTAAAATTTGTGCCTGTTGCAGCTGCTGTGTTGTTCAGAGTAATGCAGATGTGGTTAAAGGTTTCAGGGTTAGTTGTGGCGAAACCAGGACACCTGGTGCTTCATCATCTGAACAGATTTTGTTCCATTGCAAGCAAATGTCATTTAAATATTCACTCCTCCTCTTTCCACATTACCTCTGTATGATGTACCTGTTGTTGCATAGCAGAGAAACTCTTCGTCATTAGTGCAGTTGCTATGACAGATGCCTGGATTTTGGGCTGGTTCAGACCTATGTTTTGACTCCTGTGTGCTGCCCTGAAGTCCTCTTGTGATGCCCCAAGGCAGTCCTGGAGCTTCTAAACAAGCGTAGTGAGAACCTGTAGCTGTATGAATGCCTCTGCCAACTGTGCCTATCAGTGCAGTCCAGTTTTTCCAGGGCAGTCAGACTCCAGTGTCCGCAGGGGTTGTGCATTCCAGTAGGAATTAGCTGGCTAGAGGCTTCTAAGGATGTTGCCCTTTAGTCTTTCAAGAGAACTGAAATACTCACAGTTCACTGTGTCAAACTGGAGCTTTCAGTGTGATTTAGAGCACAACTTTGATGAGGAGCAGCTGAGGGAGCTCGGGAGGCTCAGCCTGGACAAAGGAGGCTCAGGGAGAAACCTCATCACTCTCTACAAATCCCTGACAGGTTGTAGCCAGGTCGGGGTTGGTGTTTTCTCTCAGGTGACGAGCGACAAGACAAGAGGAAACAGCTTCAAGTTGTGCCAGGGAAGATTCAGATTAGATATTAGGAAAAATTTCTTCACTGAAAGGGTGGCCAAGCCCTGGCACAGGCTGCCCAGGGCAGCAGTGGAATCATCATCCCTGGAAGCGCTCAAAAGTTCTGTGGTTGTGGCCCTTGGGGACTTGGTTTAAGTGTTGAACGTGATGGTGCTGGGCTAACAGTTGAACTCAATGATCTTACAGGTCTTTTTCAACCTCAGTGATTCTGTGACTATCCTCTCTTTAGATAATGAGGAAATTAGGATCAAAGCTAGGAAATTAATTGCTCATGGCTACACAATAAACGTAGTACTGGCTCTCAGCTCAGCCTTCTGTTCTTGAATCTAAGCTGAAGGAATTCAGTGGGAAACATGGGGGTCTGGTGGGGTTTTTTTAAACAAAACTTTTCCATTTAAGGTTTGGATTGTGGCAGCCTGTGCAGTATAATACAGGAGGTCACCGTCTTTGAAGGGTAATTCCAGTGCTTTGTGCTACGTAGTTGTTTTCCATAACAAGCCAAACAGACAAGTTCTGTGTGGACAACAGGCATTTATTTGATATCAAACTTCTCTGGATTCAACTCTGCAAAACTTCTTCACCCCTTACTGCCTCTGCTTTGAACCCCAGCAGCTCCCAGGGGTGGCTGAAGCACTAACTCTGCACTGATATCCCTCTAGTGCCCTCTCTAAAGTGCCACTTCTTCGCAGTTGAAAAGTGAAGATCCTGTTTAAAATCTTCGGTGGATCATCACACACCTTCAACAAACTGTACTTTGGATAAAATTATTTTTGTTTCTTGCAGAGACTTCAGTTCATGTAGTGTTTTCCCAAGGAAGGGGAAAACCGTTGCTGTTGTCACTTAATTGGTCTATGATACAGTTTACCGAAACTAAATTGTTTTTCTTATTTTTAACCCAGGATTTTGAATTGTTTCTGTTACCTATAAATACTTTACAATGCTTAATGTGCTGTTCTGACAGAACTTAAAGGCATTATGTTTTCTCTTTATTTCAGACTGTAAGATTCAGATATGTTCCTATTTGATTGGATTTACAGTGGTTTCAGTAGCGTATTGCAGTTTTTAGGTAAGTCATTATTGTTTGCGGCTTTTCCTTTCTGCTATTCTTGTGTAAAATATCTGTTAACTTCTGTTATCTTCAAATAAGGCTGCTGGGTAAATAATAATATTTGGTTTGGTGTATATTCAGTTACACTCAAACAAAAGTTTCTCTTATCAATAGTGAGCATTTCAAGAGTGTGCTCTCCACTCCATCTTACATTAATCCTTAACTTCTTGAAAAAAATTACATTTTATTTCATGATCATAACAGGTTGGACTTTTCTAATCATACTGCATTTAAGCTGGTATAATTCAGTTCGCTTTTATGGGCCTTCTTCTGATTTTTCTCTGTTGTAAAGAACTGAAACCAGTTATTTTAATTCAGTTCTTTTGCACATGAGGATATAATTTCAGAATCCAAGTAGGAAGGACTGTCTACAAAAAATTAGTACCAGATATTGAAGCCCTTTCTCGTGTTCAGCAGTGCATTGTTCTGTGACTTTCTGTTCTGTGTCACAGAAATTAGTGTGAAACTTCACTGGCGTCTACTCAAGAGCCTCAAAAAATTATTCTCTGGCCAAAAAAGTCTGTAATCCGTATCAGTTCAAGGTGAAAAAAAAACACAAGCAGGAGTATAATTAATGTTAGGTTACTAAAAGGGTTTGCAGATCACACAGGTAAAAGGCACAGTGTCCAAGTTCAAAGGATTTTATTGAAATGGTCAAAAAACATTTGAGGCTAAGAAGTCATAGCAAACTGTGCCACCTACCTTTTATCTGTTGAAAGTTTAAAGTTTTGCACTGAATGTCAGACCCTTGGCCTGCTATCAAAGTATTAGCCAGTGAAATTTTAACTAAGTTGTCTAATCTTAAGCGCTTATCTCCTCTTCCTTAGCTGCACAGTGATTACTGCACACTGGCTTGCTCTTCCATTCCTGTGCAAGCAAAGGCTAATTCTGCTGAAAGACAGAGGAGCTTGAAGTAGCTCCCTCTTTTATGTCTGTCTTTTTTGAAGAGAATCACTTTCTTTTCGCATTCTCAGTTATACTTAAAGAAGGCAGATAATAACATTCGGGAAACTCCCCACAGTTCCCTGTGCTGTCCTGTCAGCAGGCTGATATCACTTTAGGAAGAACATCTTTACACAAGTATACTTCTGGAATGCAGAAAAACATTTTTTAGTTTATATGTATGTATAAAATCTCTGGTCTTGGTGTAGCCAGTAACTGAAGTACGGCTGCCTGTTAGTCTTGTGTTTCTCTGAAACACAGTTGTGAAGCTTGAAATGTTTTGGAGAAACCAGCAACATCTGACTGGGAAGCAAAGACTCCTGGATGTGCAGGCTGAGAGTGACAAAAATGTTATTGTTTTCCTATAGGTTAGTAGAGTTTTGTTTAAGTCATAAGGTGAGGGTGAACTGGAGTTACTCCTGTGATGTAAGTTACTATAGGAAAATGTTTGTCCTCTTCTTCTTGCTTTGTAAACATTAACACTTTCTCCTCCGCTCTGTCATTTAATATTTAATATATATATGGGCATGTGAGAAGGTGAGTTTGGGAAGTAAAAGTTTTATTTGAAAGAACTGTGAAGACACTCTACAGGACCTGGAGTAATAAAGATCATTAATGAAACAAGATGAGGAATAGGAGAGAATATTCATTCCTGCAAGTTACAAAACATGTCCAGCTGGAATGTGATCCCTGAGATTAGTTTAAAGGCAGAGGTAGAGGTGAGCAAACAGCAGTGGTGTAAAGGTCTGCTGGGCAGAGGTGCCTCTGCGCCTGGAATGCCGTGGCATCAGTGGGGCTGGCTGAACATCCCAACACACATGAGGATAGCACATTAGAGAAGATAGGGTTTTTTCAGTACAGAACAGAATTGATTTTTTGTTTTTAAATTTAATTTATCTTAATGTTTTACTTTGGATATCAATGAGTTTGAAGCAATGAAAACTAAGTCTGGCAGAGGATACAGTGTTGACGAGTTGTAAGAGAATTGCCCTTTGATAATCTCTAATTTAAGAAAATATGGTGTTCATGTTTTAAATATCTTTTCTCTCCTTCACAGCAACTGTTGCATTTCTTGGGGTTACAAGTGGAGGGGGAGAAGAAGGGCAGAAGGCATTTTTATAAAGATGACAATCAATGAAAATAAAATTTCTTATTTGTGTTAGGAAAGCATTGTCACATGGGAACAAGTGTGTCAGAAGTGCCCTGACGATGCCATTCAGGATGTAGCCAACAGTTTTCCTGGGGGTATGGGGGAAAGTTACTTTTTGTCCAGATAATATTGTTAACCAATATTAAAGAATTCATACACAAGTTATGATTATTGATGTTGAATCTAGTTTCTCCATATTATTCTCATTGAGGTCTGAATTTTCTTTTTGCCTCAGATGAGTGTTTTGCTGTAATTGGAGGTAGCTGAGCAGAGTTGAAGTTCAGGATGGTCCACGGTCCAGAGCCTGCTGTTAGTGCTGGGTCTGCACCCACCTCTCCACCACCTGTGAGCAGAACTGTCCTTTTGCTGGGGCAGAGTAAACGACACTGGTAGCATTTAGTCCTGTTCTGCCATGCTATTCCTAAAATAATCCAAATGCATTTCCATGATTGACACATTCATACCAATTGTGTACCTCTCCTATTCCTGCCAAGCATCCTGTAAGCTGCATGTTACCTGGTGCAGCAGGCTTGTGGTAAGTGGGAATGTAGTGTGTACGAGTAGGAAGACACGGATAAAGGGCACTGATAAAGGTGTGGTGGAGTTTGCCTGGTCTGTATTTTGTACTGTGACTGTAGGACTTTGTTCCTGGGAGCAAAATCATCTCTAGTGCTGGAAGTGAACTCCTGCTGGAGTTGAACTGATTATTCACTAGGTTCTTCTTTGTTCTAGGACTGTACAAGAAATCAGGCAAACTAGTGTTTCTTGGACTGGACAATGCTGGAAAAACTACGCTGCTGCACATGCTCAAAGATGACAGACTGGGACAACACGTCCCCACGTTACACCCCAGTAAGTTAATAGTGCTCTTCCTTACCTAGAAAGCATTTGAAGGATTGCAAGAAAAGCAGGATCTGATTATACATCATATATTATACATCACCAGTGTAGCTGGGGAGAAACAAAGGGGTTTGGGGGATTGCAATCCATGGATACTTCAAGTAATCTTAAAAAAAATGTGTGTAGGATAGTTCAGTGTTATATTTAAAATTAAGAGGTGAATAATAAGCAGAAAAATGAAGCTGAGAGTTTATACTATATAAGCTGCAAGAAATAGGGGCTTGCAATTTTTGGGAACAGTTTCTCTGTATAATTGGAAAATCAGTGTTTATGTCTCAGAGGTTGCTGTGTAATTGTTATCCTGGTAACCTTCCAGGACAAAAAGTTCAGCACAGGTTGAAAATGTGGACTGGGGAAGTCCAGTAAGGAGGTGAGAAATGGAGAAGGGATGTGAGGAGGAGAAACCTTGAACAGCATCAAAAACAAAATGCCAAATGCAAAATCTTTTTTTGCAAACCAGATGCTAGAGCCAACTGTTGTTTGTGTAATATGTAGGGATAAATAATGTAGGAATACTCTGCTGTTCTTGCATTGTAGATACTTCACACATGCTTTAATGGTTAATAACATTTTGATGATATGTGAATGTGCTATTGATTTTGAGAGAATGTATTCCTCTCATTTTCTTCTTGAATAACAAAATACTGGAAAGAACCAAAAGAAAGTAAAATCTATATGCTAGAAGGCCAGACTTTTCCAAAGCACTGCATAATCTTCACCTAGAACATAATTTTGTGTATTTCCAGCTTCAGAAGAGCTGACAATTGCTGGCATGACTTTCACTACCTTCGACTTGGGTGGACATGCTCAAGGTAAGAGTGTGTGTCAACTCACTTAAGCTCACTGAAATAGAGTCTGTTTCCAATCAGAAATACAGCCCTGCTGCAGAGACTGACTTCCCACACTCTTCTGTGGCAGCATAAAAGACATTGGCTGCTCTTTTGCCCATCTTTACCATTTATCACAAATCCCAAATATGATTTGGCAACAGCTACAGCTGAACAGAAACTTTTGACTAATACTGTGGAGTTCTGTACTTTGAATTCCTTATATTTACCTTTAAGCTTTGTGCTTCAAACTTACTTTTGTTGACATAATTCTTGGGGAAACAAAAACCATTTTCATACATCAGCATTCATGTGGGATAGAACAGTGATAACATTACAGAGAATGATAATTTCGCTGTGTTATTTCAAGCTTTGTAAAACGTGAAATTGCATCCCAAAGACTGGCAACGTAAGCTAAGAATTAAAAAAATCAAATTAATAAACCCCCTCCCACACCTGTTGCTTCTTAATTACCAATGTGCACCACTCTGTATTTGGGGATAATTTCCTTTTATTTTTAATTCTTATTTTCCCTGTAGCTCGCAGAGTGTGGAAAAACTACTTGCCTGCAATTAATGGCGTTGTGTTCTTGGTGGACTGTGCAGATCATGAAAGATTGCTTGAATCAAAAGAAGAACTCGATGTAAGTTTAAATAAGCTTTTGAAAGTTTGAACTTCTAAGAACTACGCTCAAATACCCAACAGACCTCTGCTGTCATCTGCAAATGGGTAAGAGTGATTTGACCTTCTGTATGCTAAAGTAATCAGTCATCCTTTCTCCATTCTTTTGCAGTCACTAATGACAGATGAAACTATTGCTAATGTGCCTATCCTCATTCTTGGGAACAAGATTGACAGACCTGAAGCCATCAGTGAAGAGAGGTTACGAGAGACATTTGGTCTGTATGGCCAGACAACAGGAAAGGTATTGCTCCTTTTCTTCTTTTTCTTCTTTTTTTTGGTGGGTTTTTTCTTTGGGGAGGTTTTTTGCTTAGGGAGTTTGTTTGTCTTATTTGTGTGTTGACTCTGGTTTGCTCCAGCTATACAAAATAAATGTTTTTCTAATTTATAAAGTACTTAGTATATAGTAACAGTATACAGAAAGAATCCTGGGGTCTCTTTCTGTGTGTGTGTGTTAGATGTATCTCTACTACAACTTTTTACATCATATTTAATGCCACATTTTTTCAGAGAAAATGTATTTGTATCTAGAATAATTTTTAGTACTTCAACATTCTTATGCACTATTTTTAAACAGTTTTCAGAGGCTGTAGTTGTAGAGAGAATTATAAGAGAAAACTGAATAGAGTCCTTCAGTAAGTGACTTTTCTCATTTCAAGTACAAGCTTTAATAATTTTCCACTTAACATGTTTGCCTAAAGCTTAAAGATAGATTTACACCATTGTAGAAGTCTAAGTCTGTAGGTTGTGAGAAGGAAAATGTTCCTACTGGCATCAATAGCAACAAGGCCGATTTTTAGTACAGATCTTTGTGATACTTCAACTCCTCTTAATGTGAAGTTAATACAGTGCTCTTCTTGTGAGCGTTAGAAAGAGGGGTCTCCGATGTCCTTGGCCCTTGGGAGGACTCCTCCCTGCAGCTGACGGAGTCATTCCACTGTGGCTTCCATCCCAGTTCCCGTTAGCTGACCAGCTCTGCTGAGGGCACCTGCCTTGCAATTCCTCTTTGCTTATTCACTCTTAGGTGCCTTCCTTAAAGTTCAGACAGTCAGAGTTTAGGTCAGGCAGGAACAAATCTTCCTTGTTTGGTGCATTTTACCCTCTTGTTTTCCGGTTTTTACACTTCATGTATTTGGTGAAGTACGAACACCAGTGTGAGTCTCCAGTTGAACAGCAGCTTTTATTGCACTGTGCTGATCTTGGCAAGAAAGCACCTTGCACTCTTGCTTTGGTCAGTCCTAAAATTTGTAGAAAATGCTTTTTTTATCTGGTTGGAAAACTGTTGCAAACAGAGCAGGGAACTGTGACTGAACACCAAATATAAGCTCTAAAATTCTCTTTGCATATTTGCTGTTCCATTCTGGTTTCACATACTTCCCCCTCTCCAGTGTGGATGCACGTGAAAACACGCATAGTGTATTTCTTGTATACAAGTAACTGAGATTAAGGTCACATGTTCTGGTCTCTCTGTGAGGGTGTCAGGCCCGGAAAAGCTGGGGATGCCCCATTCCTGGAAGTGTTTTCATCCAGTTTGGACAGGGCTTGGAGCAACCTGGTGTAGTGGAAGGTGTCCCTGCCCATGGGAGGGGTTTGGAATGAGATTAGCTTAAAGGTCCCTTCCAGGCCAACCCATTCTGTGATTTTAGATTAATTTATTTTCTAAAATTCCAATATCAAACACGAGTTAAATAAGGGCATTCCCTAGAAGCAAATGTCCATGTGGAATAGATGTTGTTTATAAGGGAACTGTAAGGGAATGTTTGTGTCTCTCTGCAGGGCAGCACACCACTGAAGGACCTGAATGCCAGGCCCCTGGAGGTGTTCATGTGCAGTGTGCTAAAGAGACAAGGCTACGGGGAGGGGTTCCGCTGGATGGCCCAGTACATCAACTGATCCCTGCCAAAATCACAGCGCATCCCAGCCCGGGTCTCAATGTTGTCTGCTCCTTATTTGATCACTCAGTGTACGTAACTTGAATTCATTTGACTGTTCAATTTTAAAAATACACATTTTTAGCTAATTATATCATTGATGCTAAATTATACGTGTGAGGAGTGCAAAATTATTTCGAGCAAGTTTAAATACCACAACCTGTGAGCTTTCTAATCCCATGCAACATCCTTTTGCAGCTTTTAAGTCTCCAGCACCATTTTTGGTCAGAGCAACTTTCCAGTACAGTATGTTTGAATGCACTTTTTAACAGCTGGAAAAGATGAATATGTGAAAAATATTTAATGCTTATGTTAAATTTTTTATGTACTTTTTTGAAACTGGTTTTATAACTTTAGAGTATATAACCATCTTTCAAGGAATAATAAATAATTAGCTGATGGATAATTGCATGATGCCTTACAGTTTTCAATAATACACTTTCTTATGCAACGTCATGCAATAAATTTAAATCCATTTTTTGGCAACTTTAATGGGAGATGTTTCATTTTAATGTGTCTTAACTAGTGAAGCTGATCTGAATATGTGGGATATTTTCCTGAAACACAAGCAGGCCACAAAGTAGTTTCATTGTAGATTAGAGTAAGGTGGGTTTTTTCAGACTACTAAATTGTATTTATTTTAGGATTTTGCATAGTAAAGGAAAAATCTAATGTGATGCCCTTGTAATTACCACAAATACAAATAGTGTAAATTAGCCGTGCCAAAGTTAATCTTGAACTAATGACAAAAGTGGTCTTAATCTACTGGTCTCTTGAATTAAACCCCTGATGTGACACAAGAATTACAGTTTCTTTCTGAAGAAAATAAGAATACCACTGCACTAAATATCCTGTTTCCAATTTCATTAGTTTTTGGGTCTGCCAGAAGACGTGCCCATGAAATTTCCAGGAAAAAATGGGTTGCCATTAGGGCTTTTGAAATTTTACCAGCTCACACCCATTGGCCAGTTTTATTTTTGGTATTTTGAACTGGGACAAGATGGATTCTTTTACATGGTTTTGCCTTGAAACCTGGCCAGTGTGGCAGCTGCTGGCTGCCCATGGGACTTATTTCTGGGGTAAAATTCAGTCCCTCTTTCCAGTTTCTGACTGCTTATCCTTGCTTTTGAGTGTTAGTCCCCAGGGAGAAAGCAGGTTATCTTTGAAGAAAGGGTGTTGCAGCAGATTTTATTGATGCTGGCTGGGAGCTGTGGTTGGTGCTTCCTTGTGCTGGGCATGTTTTACTCCTAATTTGCCAAATGAACGTGGGGTTTCAGCCCTGGAGTCACCATTTCACTACAATGGGTTTGAGTTTCACTGTGTAGTTTGTTTTCTCCTTGTACAAATACAAACTGCAGTTTGTACTGAATTCAGTTGTACTGAATCCCTTTTACTTCCTGTTGTACGTCTTCTCCAAAATACTTTAGGCCTTATGTTTCCAATATCCATGGCAGCAAATGGATTTCTGACTGGTTTGATTTCACAAATAACTTTCTCTTGACCTCTGGGCTTGAATCTCAGATTTAAAGACTGTAGGCACAAAGCAAATAAATGAGACTTATTCCTTGCCTGAACCTGAACTGGTATGATTGAATATTGATGATCAGTTCCCCACAGTCCTAGACTGTGCATTTGAATAATTCAGGACCTAACTAATATAAATTGTAAATTAAGTTCATTACTGTAGAATCACATGCAAAACATTAAGCCCAGTTTGTGTGTGGTGAAGTTCAGTGTGATGGTATTGGATGGCTTTTCCAAATGACCAACACATAGAATTCTGCATTTAAGCTCATGCTCAGCTGTACTGGTGTCTCTGCTGCATAAATCCAAACTGGAGGCAAGAAGTGGCCTCTCACCAGCATGTGGACAGTGTGTGTCTTTACTACCTACAGCCGTTGTGTAGGGGATATGCCTCTTGTTTTTTGCCTCTGGCTTTTCCTGATGGTGTTTATAATGCAGAGAACCACAGCTAAATCATTAGATGGTGTAAATATTAAAAGTACTACTTGCAGAGTCATATTGTGGTGTTGATGTGAGAGACTTGGGACTGTATTGCCTGTGTTTATGGAAATGAAGCTGGAGGTGGAGATGTTCTGCTGCACTTCCACAGGCTGAGCCATTGCATGGACATGGAGGGGTCCTCTTCACCTGCTCTTCCAACCAACCATGAACAACAGCAGTAAAGAAGGGGGTAATCCTATTAAAAATTAAAAAGGAAGGGAGGTGATGGTGCTTAAAAGTGTTTGTTCAGAATAATTCTCAGTGTTATGGAAACACTCTTGATTTCCTGGTTCCTGCTGTGGGATGGTGGCTGATTGTAATAAGGGCATGAAGAAACCTGGACCTTGTGTTATCCACCTGCATATGTTGTTGGAATAGCTCATCAATGCTCAGTGAAATACAAAAATAATCTTGCTGTTTCATTTCATTCAGCAGAGGAAGGACCTTTCTTCTGTCGTTTACATTCTGTTGTGCACATGAATGTGAATGAGTGTTGTATGTCTTTGTATGAAGACTTCATTAATAGACAAATATACTGATGATCATTTTCCTGATGGTTCTCATCCCTTTCCTCTCCATACCTCCCTGGCCATTTATTTCTATTTTGCTCCTATGACTGTGACCAGTCTTGCTTTAAAAAAAGCAATGTTCACATTTGGGTCTGACTTAGATAAATTTTTTTTTGCACTCTTGACTATGCAGATTTCAACTGAACATCACTTTAAAGAATGTGAAAAACAAAACTCATTAATAAAGATGTTATTTATGAATTGTGTCATTTTGTTTTTACATTGCAACAGTTCCTTAAGAGAAATGAATGCAGATTTCTAAGATCCTAATAACTACTTCTGACAGTGGCCTGTATTTCACAGCAGTCACCCCAGCTGCTAGCATCTCTGAGTTGAATAAGATTTATTTTGCTTAGATGTAATTAAAATTGGGGTCTAGTATGTATTGTATAACTGAGAGGTGATTGCTGTATTTCAGTCTTGGTTTAATAAATTTTTCAGCAACAACTACTGGTATTGGAGATGGGAAAGCTCTCCAAGCTTTCTCATTTATCCTCTTGCCAGATCAGGATTATTTCTGTGTTCAGGTCCTGTCTATGATGTGCCAAAGGTGACCTGTGGCATTCACTGGAGTACCTACATGCACGGAAGCTTTATTGTGTTTTGATAATTGGATTTGAGCATCAAATAGAACATTTGGCATTCACTTATTTAGAATAATGTTAGATCAGAAAAGTGATGGAGGTGGTCTCCAATCCCAGTGAATTCACAGGTCTGCTGGAGGTCAAATTGTTCTTCTCTTGTTTGTCCTGTCATTGGTTGTTACCAACCGAAGTCCAGTGTTTCCGTTGACTACAACGTGCTCACATTTAGGTCACACAATTGTTAGTTGTGGACTGAGGAGTTACACTTGAGCCTCATCCACTGGGGTTGGTGGGGATGTGTAACTTCCTTGCATTTGGACAAACCACTCTTTGCACTGGTGTTTCTGTTCTGAAATGTGAGTGCTCTAAATGTTTAAAAGCATAATTTATATAATAAACTGCAGAAGAAAAGCTAAAGATGAAAGCGTTTAACATGTTGTCAATGTGTTTGTTATTACGTTGTCCTATCCCCTGCTGGAAATACAAGTATTGGGAATAGAAATTAAAATTTTGCTTGAAAATTGAAGAAAAGAAGTTTTAAACAGGTAGTTCCTGTTAAATTATCAAAACCAGGAAAAAAGTGTGCTCAGTACATGGTCTATGAGTGAGTTTGGGTCTTCTCAGATGGGTGAAGTTAGTAATAATTCTGTCTCATTTTTGCTCAACTTCTGTTCATGGTTGTTTGGAAAAAAATCCTCTAACTGGAAAACACTTTGAACGTGGAAAAATTTGTATTTCCTTTGTTGCAATTCTAAAATAAGATGGAAGGATGTGATCTTACAGGTGACTGATGCTTCCATAGAATCCAGCTGTGCTCTAGGATTGGCCCTCTTGGTGGGACTATGGAGTGGGGATTGTCCCTGAGTTCAAACTTACCAAACTGAGTGTAGCCCACAGGGAAGTGTGTTAACCTACTGTTAGCTGTTTTTCAACCCTAACCATACGTTCTCCTTAGTTTACATTTTTCAAAGTATTTTCTACTTGTTTGCTTTTGAATTAGAATTTAAAATTTGATGAGCAGATATGGTAAAATAAGAATTAAAAAAAGATAGCCCTTGTTTTTCTTACAACCTTGTTTCTTACTGCATGTTGCACCTTGGCAAGAAATCTTAGGGTCGTATTTTGGAGCCTTTGAGGCCTTTCATTTCAGGGCCTCAGAGCTTTCAATCTGCTAATGCTGCCTCATCATCCTTGTGAGTTGAAGGGCTCTTGTCTTTGTTTTACCTCTGGTGATGGTGAGGGCTGGAGGGATTAGGTCATGCTTGGTCTCTGCCTGAACAAGAAGAGCTCTCACGGCAGCCTCAAAGAAAGTGGTGCCTCCTTAATGCAGGCACCCTTTGCCCATGTCCTTAACAAGATGATAGAAGCCTCCCTCACATAGAAGCTTCTGGAGATGCTTCACAAACCTTGTGAACATTAGTGGCATTTTGGGTCCTGTCCTTGGTATTCACAGCACAACAGCCACTCTGTGTGCCATTCCCTGTGTTGCACCCAACCATGACAAGATTCACTAGATAACAAGGCAAAAGAACGGCAGGAAAACTTGCAATGTGTACACTACAAATCTTGGATCTACTTAAAATTTCTGATTTTCCTTCCTAAATCTAAATAAATATTCTCATAAAAGGAGGACGTAAAGGCATACTTTCACTATTGGGTCCAAATGCCTGGTTTTGGCACAGGCAAGTAAGAATTTCTATTGTTTGGTTAGGTTTTTCCCCCACAAAGTGGTGCTTTACTGTCAGAGGGGTTCAATGACCTCCCAGGAGCAGCACTTGCTGGAGCAAACCCTTGGCAGTAGCTTGGGGCAGGGATGAACTGCTGGAGACCTGATCTTGGCCACTTGGTAATATTTGAGTACCCAACCCAGGGGCGTTACAGCGGCTTTGGGGGCGAGGGCTGAGGTGTGACAAGCGGCTGGGCTGGGCTGGGACCGGCACTGCAGCAGCTGCTGGCAAAGCTGAGCTGAGGAGACCCAGAGCTTACCCTGGCGAGAGGCTCTGGAGTAGCTCAGCTTTTGTAGCACATGGGGGTTCTGAGCAAAGGTTTTCAGTGTGAATGTGGCTCTTGAGAGGAAGGGCAGAACTCAAGTTCGAGTTTGTTCAAATTTTGGTGAAAGCTGAAAGCTTTGCTAGTGGGCGTTGAGCAGGCTGGAGGAGGGGTCAGTGTAGGGGGTGTGGGGCAGGGGCTGCCCTGCAGGTCGTGTGAGCATCTCTAGGAAATACTTGACCAAGTTCCCCCTGTGCAATGGAGGAAGGGAAGAATTAGTTGGGTTGAAAAATGTGCTTTTGCCAGTGAGATGAGAGGGACACTAATTATGGAACCACAGGGTTCCTAATGCTGCCTTGCCACAGCTCATGTGTGGGCGGACTGCAGGGCAGGTGTTTGGAAACGCTGGTGCTTGTGAAAGCAAAGGGGACAGAGAACTTAGGGGAGTGATAGGGCTGTATTTCAGTCAGTCTGTGCATTCTGCGGTGACAGCGTTTGTCAGATTATTTCAAGATCTATCCAGTATCGTACAAGTAAGCTGGGGTTTGCTAAGTTGCTAAAAATTGCTGCTTCTTGGGCCACTGTTCCCCAGAAATAAAGCTGAGGTTTAACTTGTTCAACACACTTAACTTGTGACCAGATAAAAGCACAAGCTGCAAAACTTAAACCATACTTCAAACCCTCTCATGGCCTGTTGGTGCTCAGAGATGGATTTTGAGTTCAGCCCAGGCTCTGGGTTCTGGCCCCAGTACCCAAATGTTGTCTCCTCTCTGCTCTCCTCTCTCGTAGAGCAGGACTTTGGTTTAGGTTCAAGTAAATTGAAACTGTAAAAGGAAGACTACTGTACATGCCACTTAACTCTTCTATTCCTTGCTTTGTATGTAATATGTCTGTAATACGTACGTATATATGTATACATATATATACACACACAAGAGGTTTAATATAAACCTGTGCAAAATATTGTTACTGAGATGCATTAGCATGAAGTTGCAGAGGAGATTTACTACAAGTCTGCACTCATAGTAGATTTTAAAGGATTAAAAAAATCGGGAGTCTGCAGGAGAGAAAATTAGGAGCTTTTGCTTTACTGGCAAATAAATAATTACAGAAGATAGTGTGGGAGAAATTGAGATGGGCAGCTATAGTAGGGAGAGCAGCTGGAGTTCTGGGTGATGCCTAGACAAATAGTGGTTAGGCAGACCTATAACATTTTCCCTTTTTTAGAGCTTATGTTTTGTTGCTGGCATCAGAGAAGCTTCTAGCATTGGTATAAAGAAGTATGGGTGTTCCTTCAAAATGAGAGGTTTACTCGAGCGTGTTTTTGGAAGTATGTCCTATCCACTTGCTCTAACTCACTGCCTTGTTGGTGACAGCTGTCTCTGGGGAGCTCTGATGAACATTCCCAAAAGAAGGTTTGATGATTTGACACTTGGACCTGAAGATTTGTTCATAAAGAGAACTTCTTTTTGATTCATAGTGGGGTTTTTTTCAGTTCCCCTCCAGCCCTCCTATCTGCTATAACCATTTCTGTAATAGCCTTTTGTTTCCTGATCTGTAATTTAAATTGCCTCCCAACTTAAAAATAACCCAATATGATTCTTTTTGTCCCAAGCTGTTTTGGGGGGGAGCTTTTTTCCAACACTTGGATACTTAAAAATCCTGGGAAAAAAATTTGTAAAGAGACCTCTATCAAAGAAGAAATTCTGCTTGTAATTTCAGAGCCATAGTTAGGCAGAATGCAAGAGAGAATCAGCATGAGGTTTACATGTGTTCTTTGCCATTATTATTTTGTGAGAAATGAGGAAAACCCAAAAAGTTACAGTCTCTGTGGTTAGTTGGACTTAACAGAGATGCTGCAAGTCTGACTGCAGTGGAGAATGTGTAACAGATCCTCACGCATGTAACTGTGGGATGAGTCTATTTATGTCTCTGTAAACATGAAATTATGAAATGCACACTGTAGAGATGGGGCTGGTGAAGTCCTTGGCTGACCTGGTCAACTCTCATTCGGCTTGTGCCTCTCTAGGAGTACAAAGCAAATTTAAACTTGCTGCAGAACATTGTAAAATATTTAGTGAAAGGGAAGTAGGTTCATGCAATAAAGCAGAGAAACCACCTTGTGTGTTACTAGATAAGAGGGAAAACGATGTGAGTTTCTGTAATAATATCTTAGACACCTTGTGGGCATAAGAGCTCTTCACAAAGACAGCATCTAGAAAAAAATCACAAGCAAGTAATTTTTCTTTTGTATGTTCCAGATCTGAAATAAACAGATGTGTGGCTGAGACTCGGATCCTTTCTGCAAAATATGAAAAAAGTGCAAATCTCAAGAATGCAAAAGAAGGGGAAAAAAAAATTAGAGAAATGGGTCATGGAGACTTGGCTTTTGCACCCATTAGATGGTGCCAATGGTGACTTGCACAGTGCGAGGCTGTGGTGGGGAAGGAGCTGGTCCTACCCTGAGTCCTTGGCTGGAGCCTTCTGGGATCCAGCCCATTACCAGGGGGGTGAGTAGGAGGGTGGCATGGGGCAGGTGCTTGCTGGGACAAGCAGCAGCCTGCTTGTGCAGGCACAGGAGTCCTGGCAGGTGGGAGGAGTCCCAAAGCCTGCCCTGGGAACTGGGTGAAAAAATCATGCAAGGAGGGAGAGCAAAACCCCATCCAACCTGGCCTTGAACAGGGACGGGGCAGCCACAGCTTCTCTGGGCAGCCTGTGCCAGGGCCTCCCCACCCTCACGGGGAAGAATTATCCAGTCTAACCCTGCCCTCTGTCAGTGTGAAGCCATTCCCCCTTATCCTGTCACTCCATGCCCTTGTCCAAAGTCCCTCTCCAGGTCTCTTGGAGCCCCTTTAGGCACTGCAAGGGCCTGTAAGGTCTCCCTGGAGCCTTCTTGGCTCCAGAATGAACAACCCCAGCTCTCAGCCTTTCTCCAGACCAGAGATGCTCCAGCTCCCAGAGCATCTTTGTGGCCTCCCCTGGACTTGCTCCAACAAATCTGCGTCCTTTTTATTTACTTCAATTCTGATTTTCTCATTTTGCAGAAGAGGCAATCGAACTCCCACATCATTTTTAGCAAATGCTTGAGCACAGTCCTTTTAGAAACAGATGGTGCCCCTCCATTCATACACAACATCCCCCAAACTCCTGGAGCAGCATGTGCCTTCATCTCCCTTCTGTGTATTGCAGCCTATAGGGCATGTGCAACCCCGCACCTGACCCCTGCAGCCTATCTTTCAGTATCTCCCTGGGGAATAATCTGTTCTCAGTCCTGACCTTTAGAGTTTGTGAGTTTTTTTGAGCTAAGAGTAAAAAATCAGGTGAAGTGGAAAGAGCAAGCCTTCTAGCCCACAAGCCTTCTACAGTACTGGGAAGGTCCTCAGTAGAAAGCTGATGGGGAGGATTCAATGAGGAGCCCAGGTTGGCATGTTACTGCTGTACAAGAGCCAAAGGAAACCCTAAAGCCCCAAATTCAGCTCATTCCCCCCTGAAAATACAGCCATCCCCCATATTTCCTGGCTGGGCAGCTCTGCCAGCAGTGAAGTGTTGGTGACTATTGCAGATATTTTGACTAGAAATTACTCTTAAATGGTTTTCCTATGAGCTTTGTAAATGTGTACAAAGGACTGCATAGAAGAGTAGGAAGGCAAGAAAAAACTGTGTTAAAAAACTGTGTTAAAATTCACATCAGCTGGCTACTGGCTGTTTGGGAAAACCAGAAATTTATGCCCCAGTTTAAGCTTATCATGGTGTGGAACCCACTTTTGGGGTACTTAGCAGAAATCATCCGAGTCATAGTTGGAACATTCGTTTTATTTCCACTGGCTTTCAAGTTATGTTCTTGTGCTTTTCTTTGCCTTGAACACACAGAATCATAGAACTGTTTAGGCTGGAAAAGCCCTCTAAGATCAAGTCCAACCATACACACAATTATTAGTGTTAAGGCTGCTCCGTGCCCTGTGCATTCCTCCTGCCCTCGAGATGAATCCCAGCCCAACTGGACCATGGCAAGGGTTTGCTGGAGCACTCAACAGTACAGCTGCAGGAGATTCAAGCCATGATTTGATTTATGTCCCACAAGGAAGTGCAGCATCAGATATTTAGGATAAGGTGCTGAGTATAATTTGATCTTGACAACTATGGGGTTAGAAGGGTAAATGCTGCCAAAAGTCTTAGTTTCTTTTCTTTATTGATACTTATTCAGTCACAGAAGGACAGGAGGAGAATGATTGAGGTCTTGGTGCATAGGGAAAGCAGGATCGAGCCTTTCATTTTGCATCTTAAAACTCTCAAGGCTTGGTTTTGCTCATGCAAAATTTGTTCATTCCTCACATGCTGCTGGTGCTGCATTTTCTGGACAGGGGTGATGTATTTCTGAGTGACAGAGGGGATTCTAGCTCCAAAAGAGTTCTTTTCACTCAGATTTCAAAAAGATGTAGTTAGGATCTGTGTAGGAGCTTCAATGAAGTGGATAATTTGGATGGTGGCCTCCTTTCCCCCATGAATTCTTGTAATTAGAGGTGTCTCATTAACCAACAGTTGTGTTTTCTGCCTCGTGGCAGTTTCTGGAAACTTGATATTTCCAGGTATTTCAGCTCTATCATTCAGATACTTGTCTCTCCTTGCAAGCATTTGTATTTGAACAGCAGACAGATTGTCAGTGAGATGTCGTTCTTGTGAATGCTCCTCATAAAAAACAATTACAAAAGCAAACAGAACGATCACTCTAGGTTCGCCGAGGAATAGGAACAAACTCAGGCTTAACCAGCGATGAGTCAATGCAGAAATGAAGTGCGTATTTATTGGTAAATGAAGGCTGGCTGCCATTCCCTGCTTTGAAGCCCACGTGCACTGAGGGGTTTGGAAAGTGGTGATGCAAACTGATGAGTCACAGTTTAGAACAATAGTTTCTTCATGTGAAATGACTCAGGATAAAAGCAAAACAGGTTTTTCAAGAAGCTGATGAAATTACCAAAAAAAAAAAAACAAACCACCCAAAACCAAACAATAGGGCATCTTTAACACTCAGCTGAAAGTATTATATTTGTTTTTAAAGGGTAAGGTGGTCAGTGCCTGAAATCAGGGGATCAGGTTGTACCTGCTTTCATCTCATTTTCTACTTCCAGAGCATATATGGGGATAACCAGAGCAAAAAACAATGAATAGCATGTGTATGAGCATCATGTATATAATAACACCTCATATAACACTGAACTATGGTTGTTTGCACCACACTCCCTGCCCTCTCTTCTTTGCCCAGTGTGAGGTAAAGGTTGGTCCTGCTGGGCAGAGGGCAGCATGACTCCCTCTGAGGTCTGGTGTAATTCTCTGGAAGATGGGAGATGTCCCCTGCCATGGACCAAAGAGCCTCTTCATGAACTAAGGGCTCTGCTAGGGACAGTACTATAAAAATAACATCTATATTATAGATATGTTGTTATCTATAACATTATCTATATTGCAGATATCCCTGTTTCCTCCAGTGAAGGTGGAATATGCTGCTCTGCAGTTTTCATGGCCCCACAAATACACATTTCAGGTGTTTTGTAGAGTATTATTGCAGAAATTATCACCTTAGAAATCTGAATGCAAATATGTACAGTTTTTTCAAGGATTTAATTACAGTAGAACAAATAGGTAAAGGGGAAGGCAAGCTACAGTCTGTCAGTGAAAACACCATAATCAGATTAATCCAGCAAGCCAAAAACCAGGCTTATTTCCCCTCCGTATTACACGTATCACATGATGGGTAGCAAATTTCCCAATTTCCTTTCCCAATTACCTTTCTTCAGCCCTTTGCGTCCTGCACCTTGTTAAGTTTGTCTGAAGAAGGAGAGAGCTCATGTCTTTCTGGGCTGCTGGCATCTCCCCGCTGCCAAGGGTTTCATCCACGGTTCAGGTCTCCTTCCAGTCAGGCATGCTCCCGGGAGGATTCCTGCTCTCACTGCTCTCCTTCCATCTATAGGTGGCAGCAGGCTTTAAAATCTTTAACCTCTCAACACTGATGTTTTTTAAGAGCTCAGGGAGTTGTGCAACGATCTCCAGAACTACTGTGCACAGAGCTGGAGTAAGAGGAACAGATTATTTTCAAGGAATGAAACATCCGTTACAGCTGTTTGCTGAATTGTGAAGACAAAGAGCAGAAAGTCAAGCTTGGGAGCAAGAAGGGGCAAACAGGCACCTATTTGGGGCCAACATACCCTTGCAAAGGGCAGCAATTTCATCAGATCAGCAACTCAGGTAGAATAATGTGGTTAACAGCTTCCCCCTGCAAAAGTACGTGGATGCAGAAGGCTGTAATGTGGATTTTAGCAGTTCTGCTCTAATTTGCTTCTTTGTGCCTCTGCCTGCAGCTGGGCATCTCTCCTCTCTGCCTGTCCTGGTTTGGACAG
>VYZQ01044266.1:13834-28889 GCA_013400655.1 Mystacornis crossleyi
AAATTTTCTGATCAAATAGAGACTGAGCCAGTACCACTAGTAACCTGATTGTTATGCACATCTCCCAGGATGTGGGAGAATGAAATTCAAGTTCCTGTTAAGATTACCTCACAGCATAGACTTGGACCTGGGTTTCCTACATCCCAGAGGAAAGCCCTTAATCCTGGACTTGCAGCTATTCCAATCATGTTTTCTTCTTATTTTCCCATGGAAAAAATAAAAAAAAAATAAATTGAAAGGTCTTGGGTTTGGCTCAGAGTAGAATGTGAATTTTGCAATTTCAAAAACTTTCCTGGAACAGGAAAGGTATTTTCCACCCAGTTTACCTCCTGCTGCAATGTATTCCTTTGCAATATGATGAAAAGTTACCGAATTTATTGCAGTATTATCTTAGAGGGAAGACAATTGTTCTGTAGGATTGACATGGGTTTATATTATACCGTAATGTTTCTATACATTCAGCTATGTAACCTATACATCCGGCTAGGTCATCAGAAAATTTAATCTCAAAGTGGCAATGTATCTAGCAATTGAAGCAATTAACTTTTAAAATATGCTCCCAATAGTACTAAAATGAACACACATCTACCTGCTCTGAAGGTGGAGCTAATAATCCCCTCAAGGACCTCTTTACAATATCCAGTAGGTGAACACCACAAGATGGGCTTTTATGTTCCTGTTCTTTCAGGGATTAGTAATGTGACCATGCCTGGCAGAGAGACCTTTTCACATTCTTCTCTGCTGGGCAGGTTAAGGAATCAGAAGATATTTTTGTAGTTAAGGAGGTGCTATCACTCGCTTTTGCTTTTGGCAATCACATAATGTTTATGTTCTTGTAGATGCCACTCCTGATACTGGTAAAAACCAGTATCTTTTGTCTATCAGGAAGCGAAAAAATAGATTTAAAACTGTTTACAGGTTTCAAATCCCTCCAGGTCAGATGTCAACAAAATTCTACCACTAATGAACAATGTTTGGTTTGATTCTGTGATGATTCTTCCATTCTATGTCAATGCATTGAGCTTTCATGTCTAAGGAGGTCTGTTGATTCCTGCAGATTTCTTGTATTTATTAATCTGTCAAAGTCATTAATCACGTTACTGAAAGAGGTGGAACACAATTTTAAAGAAACATCTATTACTTTCAGCAATATAATTTCTGCCTGGTATTTGGACACTAAAGGTGTTGAGCTCAGGAACTGTGAAGTCAATGAACATGTTTCACTGAGATTTGGATGAGCTCAAAATATTTGTGCAACCCCATTGGCAAGGAAGTCTAGCATTGAAGAAACTTGAGTCTAAAGATTCCTCACGTCTCTTGTTCTCTTAAGGCCAACTTTTGTGAGAGTCAATGGAAGGCTAGTTTCCAACAAAATTAATGACTGTATATTAATGGTTATTCAGAAAATTGAATTGTTTGGTCTTTGAGGAAAACACTAACCCTTTCTATTGTATTTGGACCACAGGAGGAGTAGCAAAGTTTTTAAACAAGGTAGGAATGATAGTTTGAAGGTTGGGAGAGAAAGACCAACTCCAGTAACAAGGAAAAAAAAATTATCAGAAAGATTATCTGAAGAACAACAAAAAATAAAAAATAACTTACAGAGCTCCTCAACATAAATCTTATTTCTCGTCTGATGTACTATATACTGAGGCCTTTATAGTTAAATCAAATTAAGCTTCAGTTGTCATATATAGTCACGTGTATACATAAATGTAACGTATAAAAAGTCAATACCAACATAAAAATATATTAGATGTTCTTGTTAAGAATAAACAAACATTTCCTTTTTTGGCAGAATTTTAAAATGCATATTGCTTCCTTTATTTTTTTTATTACAATAAAAATGTGTTTTGTATTAAATCTATTGTTGTAAAGAAATTAAGCTCTGAAATCTGCCAGGACAGCTTTTTTTCCATAAAGTGGGAAAAAAGTCCTCCTGTTTTAGATACTTGAAAACATTAGAAATCTGAAAATGAAAAGAGCAGCCTTTGCGTAGCAAATTACTCCATAAAAATAAAAAGAATTCTTCTGTGTGAACTTAAACGGTTTGAAAGCAGAACATAGCAGAAGAGAATAGCGTGCATGGTCATAAAGGAAAACAGAGCATTTAAGTCAATCTTTACAGATGTATCAGAGCCATTCAGGAAGAAAAATAATAAAAAAATATATAAATCAGAGACTATTTCACAGAGGTTTGGGTCTCATTCCCACTCTGCTGGGGCAAAGATTATTTTCTTAAGCCTGCACTTGTAAAGAAAATTCCAAGAAAATCCTTTACCAAAAAGCCTTTTCCTTGATCTGTTCCTTAACTTTGAGCAATATGGACAAAATTTTACAGCCTTTCATCTATATTAAAGGGTATGACTTGCAAGGCCTAAGCTTTCAGACTTTACTATTCAGGGTACTTAGGTTCTCCTTTCATCCTCTGCTGTGATTTAACCTACACTTCATACTACAACCTTACAATTCCCTTGTGTCCATCTACATTTTTGTACTGTCATTAATTCTGTGTAGCAGGTTACATATAACTCAGTGATATCAAGCTGTGCTTAGGTTCTGTTCTGCAATGTGCTTTAAAAATTCTTAATACAAGACAATCCTTGCTCCAGAGAGTAAAACATTACAAGCAAGAGAAGATTGACCTGAAGCTTGCAATCCTACGATTTCTTCTGTCCAAGATCCCAGGATCAGACAGTGAAAAAATCAGGAATAATGTCTTATCTCTGAGTCCCTGAACACAGCTTGCTGTCTCTTCTTGCCTGATTATTCCTTTCTCCCTCAGGAACTTTCTTAGAGGTTGCTGTATCTGCCTCTGAACATTCAGTAATATCCAGGTATTATGACCCAGATCTCTTGTCAAGGTAGAAATGGTCTGAGTGTTCAGAGAATAAAGATTTATTGAGGGTAAAGAAAAGAATAAGTTTTCCTTTTTTTTTTTTTTNAATTTTTTTTGTTTTTTTTTTTTTTTTTTTTTTTTTACATTTGGAGAGGTAAATCAATGACTTGGCTGATAACAGAAGGGGACGGTCTTGAACATAATTTATTTGGACTTTAGCAAAACATTCGACAAAATGTCGTTCAGGGAGCATGGTGAGCTCCATGATGGCATCCGTAGGTGAAAAGACTAAATAATTGGATGTGTGGCAACATACAGATAGTATAAATCTAAGTGAAGGAAAGGTTTCTGGCAGAAATAAAAAAGGAAGGGCTTTTATGACTTGTAATTGGGACCAGTTCTTTTCAAGAGTTATGTATAGACTTCATGCTTGTGTGCATTTCCTGACTGTGAAATTCAACTGAGTTGAATCACTACAGTGTCCTGCTTTATCACGATGCAGTTGCACTCAAGTTTAAGCAAAACTGCCAGCCTTCCAATGGATATTAGGAAGAAAATTTCAAAGAAACTCCAACTAATATGGGCACCTACCATATTTAAGGTAGACTTATTGAAAAATTTAAATGATCCCTGGTATCCTCTCAATTCATTTTCCTGTGGCTTTACTTTTACCCAAGACAGTATTTTTGACACTATTGTAGTTGATTGTGGCAGCTGTGGTCTGTCACTTGGCTTTTTCATGTAAATTCTGGTGGTTTGAAATGGCTGGAAGTACCACTCAGAAGAGGGGTTACACAATATTTTATGTTTCAAAAGGCCCTGCATAGGACCCCACCAAAATCTGGGTAGTCCTGGCTGGTGTAATGAAGCTATAGATATCATAAAGTAAGACTGTAAGAGACTTGTGGTTGCTTCAGACTGCCAAACCCAAGCTCTGCTTTCAGTCTACAATATTTAGTAAGGCACCATGGTCAAGCTACCACCCATGTCTGTAGCAGACACCACATTGTGAAGTGATATTGGCAGTAATTGTATATTATTCTGCTTCCTTGGAAAGTTTGGAAGTCTGTCTGCTTTCAGCTGGTTGTCATCTCATAGCTGAATGCAGTCTTTAATGTGAGTCTGAAATGATGCTTGTTTTCACAGCCCTTCATCTGCTGAAAAAAATGTTTATCTGTGTCCACACTGCAACTGTGCAAGTATTGACTTGGAGTTTCTACTGTCACACTGGACCATGCTGTGAAAGGAACATCCACAGGTCCTTATGTTTGAGGAAGTATAGAGATATGGACAAGGACCTAGTAAGTGTTTTCTTTCCACAATAAGGTAAAAGTAGGCACTTTTAGAATCTGTTGACTATGCTGGTGGAAGGTGGAGACACCACTGAGATGAGCTTAGATGAATGTCTTTCAAAAAAGGAAGCACCAGTGGCAAGGAGCTTATGGAATGCAGATTTACCAAATCAGATGAAAGGACCTTCAGCATATGGGGACCTTCAGATTATGGGGATAGCACAAATTTGGCATAGGACCAAAATTTCCTTTCCTTATGGGCAGAGCTTGAGATTGTTCTAGAGATGAGGAGAGCATTCCTGAATAGGATTAGCCTGGCTCTGTTCTCAAAGAGTTTTGTCCCAGCAAATTCACAAGATGCTCTTTTTTTCGTCTCACATAAGATGTCCACATTTATTATCCTTTGCAAGACAGAAGAGACAGAACTTAAATGAAATCCAGTCTCAAACACAATGGGGATGTTCTAGTGAGCTTGGTGGCCCACCCTGACTTTGGAACTCTTTACTTTGCAGTCTGAAGAAGATGCATTGGTATGGGAAAGGTAAATTTTGATGATATAACTAAGGCCAAAGACTTGGTCCTATCCAAGCTGGTGTAAGGGGCCTGGTAAACTCATTTTCATGCAGAAATTGCGAAGCCAAAAGTTCAATCTTGCTTAATATCTCTCAAAACAGATGACAAAAATAAAAAAGAACAGATAATCTATTAATTAGGTTAACTGCTTTGGACTATGGGAATGGTTTGCATTTAATTTCCTACACATCCAATGACTTGATTTTCAACCTCTTGCCAGTCACCTAAGGTGTCCTGAGTCACCTTCATATCACTTATATGTATACATTCATTATAGACATCAAAATGTCTTTAACACATATTTTCCCTCCTGGAAGGTTAATTCCTAATATTTGCAGTAATTTTGGCAATCAGATATTGCCACACTCAGAGTGTGTGATTTTTTACCTCTTTCCATCCTTGGATATAGCTCAAGACCATGCTGATTTGGTATGGAATTGCTACACTATGAAATGTAGAATTGATTACTTGCTTGCATGCACTGAACAGAATTTAGGAGGAAAATGGCTAGTTTGCTATAGGATCCTGACGTGAAGCAACAGAAATATAGGGTAATTTTGAATTAAAGAGGACACGGTGTTGCTATGATGGACACCATTTCCCCATTTGAGGGTCAAACAACAGGAAGATACACGACTTAGTAAAATATAAGACTGGGAACTATCACTGTAGAATTTTAGGCTGTCATCCCTTCTCTGTTGGGACAGAATTCAGAGAGCAGAGGTAGTGCTGTCTTTTGTCTGAAGATTTCCAAATTTCTTTTAAAAACTTTTAAAAAACAGCAATTTCACGAATCATCTTAGAAGTGCCACACATGAACAGAATTACTGACTGTTAGGAACATGATACTTGCTAGGAAAAAAACAAAGTGAGAGTACTAACAATTCTGGTTGAATTTTTCTAGTGTATGTTGCCGCCTTCATCAAAACCAGAGAAAGTACTTGTGGGAAAGAAAAGAAGAAGGAGGAGAAACAGCAGAACAAAAAGTTTAGATGTTAATGTGCAATTTTTCTGGTTTGTTTTCCAAAAGACTCGAGCATGATTAAGCTGAGCAGACATTCCTTGGACAGAAGGCAAACTTTTATAACCAGGCAGGATTCTGAAAGAGGACAATACTTTTGAAAAAGAAGCTTTGAGTCTGCATATGACATAACAAATGACATTCAGTCCTCCACTGTGACTTTTCAAGGACTGTAGCAGGTCAGCATATTTTAAATTTTGAAAAATCAGTTTGCCATTTATATGCACACACAAATACACAAAACCACCTGGACATTCTGGTTTGTGGTACTGTTTGTTTTAGCATCATTAAGATCCCTATTTGTGTGCTTTGCTTTGTGCCAGACTAAGAATTCTTCACCCAGGGTATTGAAAATAATTGAAAAAATCTGTCTATGTGCCTTGAATAAATAAAATTCATGTATGTTTTTTTTAGTAAAAATGCAGGTATTTTGTAAATCCTACTTTAAAAGGGAGCTGAATCTGCTGAAAATGCTAAATTATCTGTCTTTACTCATACTGTAGTATGAGCTTCAATTCTTTAATCACAACTAGAGTAAATTACTTCTACCAAAGTAGGTAAAACAGGTTCAGTCTATTCTCAAATTGTTTTTATCTTTATAGACTCCACTGGCAGCAACTAACATAACTAAAAATATTTGCATCCAGGTTATGTCTCATTTCCCCAGTCTTCCTATAGTCAACAGAGAGACTCAACAGAGTTTTATCTTGTGGGTGTTGCAGATCATTTTAGTTTATTATAGTGACTATCAAGAAGTTTAATGAAACTTATGTCCTTATTTAAGCACAACAGCCATATATATGTCTGCAACTCCCCAGTGCTGGTGATTTCATTGCAACATATATTCTTATTTCCCCCCCTTTACTTCAGACTGAAATATAATTCCTTAGTGGTTAGATAAATATAACAGGACCTAATTATGTCCAATTTTAAGGATAAGGTATCCATGAAAAAGATGTATCTGGAGTATATAAGAAAGTGTATAGTTACATTTTTTTGAAAGTTACTTTTCAGGAAGTACCAGAGGAAAATGATTTGAGAGAAGCAGTGAAAATTCATAGGTTTCCTAGTAACTGGTTATAGATTTCTTTTATTTTTACTCTACAAGACATCAGCAGGCTCAGCAGCTATCCACAATATTTTTGAGAAGCAATCAAAGGCCATCAGACAACTAACCACATCATTCAGATTATCTTCACAACAAGAAAAAAAACCAGTAATTGAACCATGGAGTTGAGACCAACAGAGCAAGGATACTGAGGGCATGTAAACAACAAATTAAAACAATACCATTAATTGGTAGCATTGTAAAAAATCAGCTTAGAACAAAACATTATTATTAGCTGAATGCAACTAAATACTTGACCATTTAAACGAATTCTAGTGAAATAAATCATTGATTTAAAAATTTACGTAACATGTCTGTGCTAGATATAATTTACTCATTATGTCAGGCTTAAGAATGACAAGAAGATTTGATGATATGGCTTTTTTCCCTCCTATCATTAAAAGGTTTTATGGAGCGCTTAATTGCAAATGAAGCCAAAATACTCTGTGTAAGTTCAGTTAACTTCAGCTTTTCCTAACAATCTGGTCTGATTTTCAGGTCTGTGTTGGCTGTGGGTAGGTCTCATGCAAACGCTGAAGCTCTGAAAATCAGCCCCAAAAATATACTGAGGTGACGCTGACCACAAGCTGCCCGGGGCTGCGCAGCGTCTCACTGCAGGAGGTGTCCCTGGAGAGAGGACCTGGCTGTGGTACAGCAGACGAGACTCCGGCGCAGTACAGCAGCCCATGCGGGCTCCCCTGAGAGGAGCCAGCTGCAAGCCGAGTGTAAAAGGAGCACTGGCTGAGGTGAAGGACGAGGGAGGGACTCTCTGCATGGTTTCCACTCCTTCACTAGGACGAATTGCCAGACACATAAGAGCAAGAAACGAAGCAGTGCAGGGGTTTTATATGGGGGTGAAGGGGCGGAGTAAAGGGTTATAACCAATGGGGCAGAGTCAACTGGGAGGAGACAAGGGGAAAACATCCAATAGGGAAAATTCAGGGGAGGGTTTCATTTGAATTAACAAGTGGGGTACCGATTACAGCAGAACTTTCCAGAAATCATACATATTCAATAAGGGATATGCATAAATGTGAGGACCTACATAAAACTGGGTGGGGAAATATTAAACCAACAACGAAACAGTATGCAAAACACAATTGCCGGGGGAATATGCGAACTTGCTGCTGTGACTGCAATGTTAACCTCGGTTCCTTGGGAGCTCGTCCACCACTGCTTTGTTCGTGTGGACATTGTGGCTGCGGCCACATGCACCACAGCACTGAGGCACTGAGACAGCCAAAAATTGTGGATGACAATTACAAAGAAGTGCAGGAACACTTGGAGTCCTTTGTGGACCAAATTATCCAAAGAAAGCAAAGAGTTCTGTCTTTTTTTCCTGAAAACTGCTTTAGGAGAAACAGACACCTAGAACTAAGTGTGACACTGTGGAGGTTGGTGGACTGAGAAGGCTTTCCCCAGAATGCTCTGTTCTGTTCTGTTGTGCCCCCAGAGGTTCCTCATTGGTTCCCTTCCCCTGGACCCCCATTGCTCTCGCAGCAATTTTAAAAAACCATGCACAAGTGCAGACACATTAAAAAGGTTTCTCCTGTAGAACCCCATGTGAAGACTTTCTCTGCTCATTTATCATCAGACTGCTTTACAAGTTATCCATTATGAAACCATATATGTGTGTGCAAGTGTGCTGGTTACACAGAGCAATTTCTTTAGAGATGCTTCTGGAAGGTCGCTGCATTTTACCATCCAGTAGCACCGCAACATGAAACGACCTTGAAACAGAAAGAGCGGGACTCCCTGTACAGACACACCAGATCGAGAGCACAGCAGTGTGACCTGAACACACACATGATGTGGATACACCAGCACTGTGTTGTGCCCGCACTGAATTACCAGTGGCCAAGAGTCAGTGCAGTTCTGCCAGCTGTGTTGAGACCCTTGACAGATGGAGGCACTTGTGGCCTGGATGGGCGTGTCTTCAACTGGAAATGATAACCTGAGAACATGTCTTGGAGTGAAGTCACTCTCCCAGCTTTTTCCTTTCCTTTCCTTTCCTNCGTAGGAGAGAAGGATTAAATTCCTTCTTTTGTCTGAAACTGCCAGTTTCACATTATATACAACTGCTCAAAGCAGGAGGCAACAGAGTGCCCTTCAAATAGCTCCTCCCATCCATCTTCTTGAAGCTGTAATGGCCAAATATTTATTGACAAGAGTGTGAACACCAAACTGCACCCTATTGTTTAAGATGCATGAGCATTAGCCAGTAATCCAGATCTTAATTTAGAATGCTTGAATATAAATTGAAACAATGACTGAAATATAAATCTCTGCCTTGTGAGTTTCCTAAAGCACACATTAGTCTAACAGAGCTGTAATCACATACTTCTCTTCTCTGTACCAGCAAATATTTAATTATTCCATGCAAGTTTAAAGACTTTGAGCAGAAGGGGGCTGAGGATGTCTTGTCACAGACTATTTTATATCTTGGTCACTTACATATTGACTAAGAATTCACTAAGAAGGTAGGAAATGCAGTTAGAAGTTTTTCTGGGCAAGTGAAGTTACTAAACTCACATCTTTCTCATATTAAGAAGAATCATTGCCACTAACTTTCTCTATAACTTAACACTAAGCCCTAGACATTATTTTCTGTCAAATCTGAATAGCATGTATCCTCTGGGAATATCTTCCCCACTGCAACAGTTGCAGACCTTGCAGGTTGATCACTGCTGGATTTTTGTGAATAGCTGCCAAGGACTTGTGCAATTCTAGGTCTGTGCAGGTACTTCAGTATAGCACTAAGATACCCACAGACTTTCAGTGTCTCATAGGCCAAATATATGTGCAAAAAGAATTAAAATTGAGTGTGTTTTATTTTGAGTAGATGTAGGTACCAGAGTCTTTTGGTGGTGGGAGTCCTTCAGCTGGTGTCAGCTCACTAAGGTATGCATTTTACAGCAGATGCTAGAGCTGCACTGCATACCAGTCCTCTGAGTACTGCCACAGAATCAGGCATCAATTTGAAAGTAAAAAATGTTTGGTTTTAATACTGGTCTAATATGATTTATTAAATACAGATTAAAGCAGATGAATGTAGAAAATTAATGTTATGAGGATATGAAAGGTTATTTATCAAGTATGGAGCAATGATAACACAACACACAAATTAATCTGATCGTAAAAGAAAAGCTCAGCACACATACTAATTGCTGTTAGTAAACTGTGATGACCTGTGGTCCCACTCAGTCCAGGAGGTATTTTCAATATAAGAGGAAATAAATTGGGTTAGGCTGTGTTTTCACTTACATGTGCGCAAAGCAGGAAATATTCCATAAAAATGATGAGGCAAAATGAGCAGTGTTTTGAGATCAGAACGCAATCCCTGAAGTGTTTTGCTGTATCTTAATCAGTCTTTATAAGAGATAAGTGTTAAAAGGATCCCTCTTGAATAATATTATCCTTCATTTCTCCTTCTGCATTAGTGTTACTTCAGATCTTATCAAGTGCCAAAAGGGGCATAAAGAAAAATGTTTCTGCAGGTCTGCACCCATAGGAGGTATTGCATAAATATAGAACACAAACCTGAGAAAAGCTTAGAGTTTAATAGAAAGAAAATGATATTCAGAAAAAAAATAAATATCTCTGATTTATAAAATAAATATTTAAAAAATAATTATCTCTTGCAGACTGAAATTATTCTTGGATAAAAATATAGACCCGTCTTTGTCAAATAGAGTAAAAATACTTTAAATCTTAAAGACAGATTATTAGACCTCTGTACTATGAAATGAGGATAGTAATCATCTTTGGCTTCAGCAGGGAAACCTCAGTCTGAATGAAGGGTGGCAAATGGCCCCAGATTAGACCTTGCTTTTCTAAATGTTCACCAGTGGAGCACAGGAGTTGCTTTGACTTCAAACAAAGATGCTACTGGCACAGTTACAAGTCTGCTTTTCAGATGACAATTGATTTCTTTGGCAATGAGTACACAGACAGGATAATGTATGTGACACATGACTTTTAAATATCAAGTAAAATGCACTTTCTTTTGGCATATAAAAAAATAGCTGTTTGAGAAACAGGTGGGTGATCAGACGTCATTGCTAAAATCTGAAATATCTTCACAATTTGGTTCCAAAAATGGCAAGAGCCTCCAACTCGCCATAATACAAAATGTTTTGAGGACAATTATTTTGTCAAATTTGTCATTCTTTTTAGCTAAAACCTCATTAATAAATTCTGTCTTTAAACTTACTGTATTTTATGGTAAGCTTTTATGGAGGCAGATGCACCTTAAACTATATGTAAAAGATTTTCTTGATAGACAGTGAACTCTCCTCTACACAACCTGAAGTGCATCAGAGAACTCCAACCTAGAGTGGACATTTCATCATGTTATTAGCAACAAGTAGTGAAACATGTTGAAGAGCATACACACAAGAAAGCAGCATAACTTTTCCTCAACTCTTTCTGAGTTGTAAATTGAGAATGAAAAGACAAAGGTGGTTTCCTTACTGTTAAGTTTCCAAATTAAATATAGACATTGATTATGAAATGATTTAAATGATAAAACCGAGTTAGGATATTATGTTGCGTCTTACTAAAATGTGTTTGGCACTGTTCAAATTAAGTTTGCCAAGTAATCTGCTCAAGTATTAATATCTGATGTATTATGGACCCTGTAGTGACTTTGCTTGGGAGAAGGTATAACAAACTTTCCAGGCTTTGATTACGTATTAACCAGTGGCTTGTAGAACAGATATTGATGGAGGTGATGAGAGCTTCTTAAATACAGATGTTTCCAAATACATAAAAATGATCCAATAGTCTGGAGATCTCCCGTAACTCCAGAAATATTTTGGAAAGCACTGTGAGACATTTGCCAAAGATTTAGACATTGAAAAATAGTCTCCTTTGAGCATGTGAGTTCACTGCCATTCAGCCATTCATCCAAGCCACTGGGAAATGGGGACTGCTCACAAGCACTGGGGGCAACGGAACTGTCGGACTCATTTTGTCACGTTTAGAATGAGATCATGTGGTTTGATGTCATTCAAAATATGATTATTTTTGGTTTGGGTGTGACTTGAGGTTTGAATGTCAGGAAATATGGAAAAATAAATAGGGTGGAGGAGCAGAAAATACGAATTCTGAAGTAGAATCAGAGAAAGAGAACAATCAGCACAGATGGCTGCACATTGGTCTCTATTTGCTGAGTCAAAAGTAAGTCTGAAACAATCAAAAGAAATAATGCTTTTAATTGAAAGCATTCCTTATACATAATGCTTACTCCTCAGGGGCATTTTGCCCCCTGCTGAGAACATGCCATCATCTAGGCCTTATCAATGCCACCTCTCAGCCACAATTGTCTTTATAGCTACTGTTGTCTTTACAACTTAGGTATTGCAACAACACCTGGCGCTTCTCTGGCTTCTGTAGTTGCATTCTGTCTTTCAAGAACGTAAAATGAGGTTTTAAAATTCTCACCTACCCACAGAAGTGCACCTATGCCAAAATTTGGAGGCAGTATAATGTCCACTTAATTTTTAAGAGTTACACTGACTTTTCTGTGGGCAGGCTTATTTTATTGTATGGTCTAAGAGTGGAGTGTTTTAGCTCTGGGGGTCAAATCATTGGAGTGAAATTAAGCAAGTGCTTGGAGATGTGCTACCAAAGTAGGGATTGGTCTTTGTGCAATTCAGAGAAACTCCATGAGCCAGGCACTCTAAGTAAGATCTAACCAACTAGAATGAGTCATTAGTTTTTTATGATGAAAGGTAAGAACATAAACGAAGCGGAAAAAAAGAGAAGAAAGTAAGATTCTAAGGATGATTAAGTTGTTTTAGTGCTTTGATGGTCATCTTTAAAATCAGATTATTAAGAAATCATATAATTTGAGGGATATTTGGTCTGATTTGAAATTTCTTTCCATAAACAAATGTCCTTACTTTATGGCCAGGTGTTTGGCAATACATCCACTGAGGGAAAAGTCAAGGAGTTGGCTGATTCATGTTCTGTGGTGTTACACATTATTTTGACAGTCCAAAGAGGTGTTCTGGTTCATTGTGTTTTCTGTGCTTCACCTATTGCTGACAACCTGTGGTGGAAGGATCGGCACAAATCCATTGCTCCACAGATGGCCGCTGACGCAGGGGTCCCCCACATCGAGAGGCATTGATGCAATTGCTCCTACGAACCACTGTTCATCAGATAATTTTGTGCCTCTCTCTTGCCAGCCCTTCTCCAGCACTCAGCAGCTAACTGTGGCTGAATAGCAACAGGTAGGAAAAAACAAATGGTCACCAGGAGTACTGAGTATCATTGATAGGCATATCCCCAAGTATTATTGCATATTTAATTGGCAGACAGCCCTCTCCTTCCTGCATGGTTACATGCTAGAAAAATGTGCTTCCACTGCAGAGCTACCATTTGACCTGCTCCATGACCTGCTTGGGCTGGAACAGAAAAGAAATGTCAAATAATATCTGCATTTATGGCTTGAACGCAACTAAAACCTGCAGGTCTGTGGATAACGTAGAACCAAAAGAGAATGTTTTTGGTTTTCTAGTGGTTCCTGTTACTGACTGCTGAGGCTCCTGGGGGTAAATGCAGTAGGTACAGAGCAGGATCCACCACACCCGTCCACCTTGCTCTTTTGTGGTGAGCTAGGCACAGGTCTTAGGTTTTGCCATCACCTACTACAGACTACTGTGGTTTTGGTGAAGTCATATAACCTCGTCGTGTACTGACAGTAATACAGATCAATTAATAGAGATAATTTCGCATCTGCTGACAAACTGTCTTTTAAGCAGAGTGGGGAGGTGGAGAGATTTCCATTGATCTGCTTTTTGAAGCTGCTTCGTCTTTCTTCCAAAGAAGTTACACCTTGTCATTGATAAATGATGTTCTGTACATCCCAGAATTAATTATTGAAATTCCATTAGCTTGATAATAGTACACAATAACTCTGCCTGCACACCATTTTACATTTTGTTCTTTTTATTAAATAGGTATTTTGATTGATTTCAGTTATTTTAACACAGAGTAAAAATGGGTCTTAGGCCACAATCTTGCAAAAACCTTCACATCTTTTATAAACTCAGGATAATATTTTGTATTGGCGGTGAATATTCATAACAACCTACTGCTAAAAAAAGGAGGAATCCCACTTGCTCTTCCCATCTTTTCTAATCAACCCTCTTTCCTGCACTGGTCTACAGTCACTTACTTTACTTTGACCCTAACAGTTTCCCATCTTCGAAAAGCCAGTTTTGTTCACCACGAAAACTCATAAATCATTTAACTGTTGTTTTTTCTGATGACTTTCTTTAGGGTTTTTTTTTTTTTTCTGTAAGTGTGGAATCCAGAAGACAAGGGGATGATATGTATGTTTTTGACATCAATAACTAGATGCTTGTGGAGCCAGCCAAGAATTGTTGNCCCTTACACTTAAGGGTGGGATATCACAGCAAGGTAAAATTTGATTAGGTTAATGAACTGATTTACAGAGGGTCTGTTAATTGGCTGGGATGATCTGGATAGGCAGCTGGAAGGTGCAGTTCAGGGTTGGGAAAGGTGGGTAAACAGGGCTGACCTGGATCTCTCTCATTGGGCTGTGCCAAACTGTTTGCACATGTTGCTCACAGTGTGTACGGCTTCATGATTAGTTCCCAGAATTAATTCCCATGAATACCAACAGGAGTCAAGTCAGCTCGACAATGGGATCTAAATATTTTCAGGATATACATAATCACTGCTCAGTGTAATCTTAGCAAATTCTTTGCTAGTTATTATAATCTGCAAATGCTTGAAAAAGCAAGATAAATAGACATTGACAGTGGCAGAAACAGTCAGCTGGGCTCAAGCACAGGGCTGAATCAAAACCCAAGCAGGAACCAGGGGTGTTCTGGTCTGAAATGGGGACTTTTACAAGAGAAATTACACTTTCTTAGTTGTCTTGGTGAAAAGTTTGGTGTGGACAATCAGCTAAGAAGCTTACATACCAAATTCTGCATTTCGATAGATTCCCTATCCTGATTTTTTTTTTTTTTAATCTAGAATTGGTCCCATGCATTTTATATTTAGGAGACTCAGTACGTGAAGGTGCTGAAATTTCCATTCTGTAAGTTAGAAAAAGGAAGCATATTTCTCTCCCCCTTCACTGTTATAATTTCCTATGAGTTTATGTTTACTTATTCCTGAGCAAATGGTACATTTCTTCCCATAAAATGGTAGCCAGTTTGTTTTTGCTTGGTAGGTCAGAT